>MWRL01016911.1:0-13566 GCA_002157085.1 Melampsora occidentalis | reverse complement strand
GCATTTGATCCTCCTCCCTAACCCCCTATCCTAGCGTCAACCGGAGTCACTGGGGAGAGAGGGAGTTGCTTTTGGCGTGAGGCAACAGGGATGAATCATACCAAGTTATTGATAAACCAAGACAAGGTGTTGTTTGGGCTAAGTATTGTGTCTGCCAACTTTCTTGACCGCTATTTCTAGTCAGTTGAACCCTTTGGTGGGATTGAACAGGTTGATTAATGTTATGTGTTTGACAACTGCCTCACCTGCTATTGCTAGTCGGTTGAACCCTTTGATGGGGTTTGAGCAGGTCAATGATTTGGGTATCTGTTGAAGAGACACCTTCATTCCTTATTGACGTTTTCAAACCTTGCTCCGCAGCTGATCTCCTTGGTCTAGATCCTGTAGATGAGAGTGGAAGAATACAAATCTTTCAGTGTTCAAAATGTAATCTGCTAGGATGGGGAAAAGGTTTGGAGTATCTAATAATTTGGTTGCGTTATTCCAATTGACTTTTATTCCCTCCTCTCTTATCCTGTTCCTCATCTTCTTTCTGGCTTTTGATTACCTGCTGCAATAGAGTAAGAAATGGTGAGTTCTCTCTATGATCCCACATTTTTCACATCTTGGGGAACCAATCATCTGTCTTTTGAATAAATGTTTGTTGAGGGGGCTATATCCCGCTTCAAGTTGAAAAATAGTGGCTGTCCCACCTTTTTCCAGCTCTACGATTTTTTGAGCTATTTGTTTTGGGTTTGTCAAGTATCTGTTTCTACCTGGCTTAAACAGAAATTTGTTAGTGTTGAAAATTTTTCTTTTGTTCTTCTCCTGAAACTTCCCAAACTCGTGGGCAGTTTCATGGCTCCTTGTTGTGATGTTGCAGCTGTACTCGCTAGTTCATCAGCTATTTTGTTTAGTTCCACTCCTTGATGGCCAGGCATCCAATAGAAACGGATGTTGGTGTTTTCTGGGAGTATTTTGAATTGAGTTCTGAGTTTGATGAGTAAATGCTGGCCGGTTGTTGGTTTTGGTGTGTTGTGTATGAGATGTAACACATTTTGGTTGTCACTGAATATGGCTAAGGATGGCAAGCTTGGTCTTTTCTGTTTGAAGATTTTGTTTGCTAGCTCAGTGGCCAATAGAATGCCTGAGAGTTTGGTTTCGTAGTTTGAGTAGTTATTGTTAAATATGACCAATTGAGCTTTGCTGATTTCTTTCAAGACTGCAGCCGCTCCTCCTTCTTCTTGGGTGGCTGAGCTGTCGATAAAGATGATCAGTGCTTGTTTTTTGTTTTCTTCAATCAGTTGTTGTGGTATGCATTCTACTTCTTCTTTCTTGAGTCCCATGTTAAAAGTTTTACCTATACCTTCAATCCAAGGGGTGATTGGGTATGCGAACATCGTTTTGATTTCTTCTTCAGCTAGTTCCTTCATCTGTTGGTGTTGTAACATACCCTGCACTGAACCCCTGTGAGTTTTAGGTTGGGATTTAAGTTCGTTAGTAATGAGGCCTCTTGTAGGGTGATAATTCGGAGCGGTCAGTCTCTTGAGGACAAAATTGTGGTGGCGACGAGCCGCTATCCACGTAAACTTTGACCTGTCCAGTGGGCTGTGAAAGCTGTGAATTGAGTGATCGGATCCAAGCCTGACCCGGACTTCTCTCTGGACCCGCTATCCAGATTGAGCAAAGTCGACGGCACCGAGACATGTAACACAGCCTGTATTGAATTTACACACACACCCTTTGTGTTATTGATGAGGAGAAATTCAACTCAACTCAAATCGAATCCACTGATCAAGTCTCAACTCATCTTAACCAGAAGCTACTTCTTAATCTTATCAAGTCCATCACATCTCATCACTTCATCATCACCCCAACTCATACCCTTCTATCAACCATGGCTTCGTGGTCATCATGGCTTCTTGGGCGAGGTACAAGTACTGGAAACCAACGTGATAAGGCTCGAGAAACGATTGTAGAATTAAGACAACATTTGATTATGTTAGAGAAGAAAGAAGATCATCTAAAGTGGGTTTCCTTTGATCTCAATCACACTTTCATCATCCTCCAATCCTTTATCCTTCTCCTTGAAGACCTTCCGAGGATTTACGTACGGAGTTCGTTTTCTGTTTTCTGCCCAACTGACTCGACTTATACTCTTTCTTCTTTTAGTAAGAAAATCGAAGACGAACTACGAAAGGCGAAGGCAAATGCGACCTCAAATAAACGAGCCGCGACTGCTGCACTACGTCAGAAGAAGTTATATGAGCAAGAACTTGACCGACTAGCTGGAAGACGTATGACCTTAGAAACCCAAGTACGACACTAAATTGATTTCATAAGCTGGTTTATCATTCGAATGGTCCCGAAGCTAATCTTTCTGATATTCACTATAGGTGAATGCTATCGAATCGGCGAATATGAATTTAGAGACCATGCAAGCTATGCGTCGTGGTGCTGATGTACTCAAGGGCATTCACGGAAACCTGTACGCTCATCTGCTACATCCCTCTACCTCCCAAAGGCGATTTCTAATCCATTCGAGACACTAGGAACATTGATAAAGTGGATGCTACTATGGATTCAATTCGAGAGCAAATGGACCTCACCAATGAAATCTCAGACGCAATTTCAAACCCTGTAGGAATGGGTCAAGAGGTATAAGAACCAATCCAATCAATCTATTCAGATTCAAATACTAAACCCATCAACCTTTTCTGCTTGTAGCTTGATGAAGACGAGATTAAAGCCGAGTTAGAAGAACTAGAACAAGACGAATTGAAAGACCGACTTGTAGGGGCCGATAGTGTTCCCATCCATTCTCCAGGTCATACCGAACGAGCTGCTCGTAAGTCAAAGCTTCATGTTTATGTATTAGTCAGTCAGTAGTGATTGATCCGTTTCGAATGTAGCTCAACGAACAGCAGCTCAACGACAACAAGAAGATGACGAAGACGCAGAACTCAAAGAACTTCAAGCCGCACTTGCGATGTAACCCGTCACTGTCTTCTCCCCGGTTAAGTGATCTTCTTACCCCTCCTTCTCACATATTCTTTTTATTCTACATAGCTGTAAGATGTTAGGTAAACTTTCCATAAGCTAAGGAGAGCTTCGCTAGTTTTCTTTTTTCTTTTTTTGCTCACTTTCATGCAATGTATAATCATTCCTCTCTGTCGGATTCGTTAATCTTGTATACATCAATGGTAAGCTTGAAGAATCGAAACCATTTAGGGTTTCTTTCGGTGCGCTTTATCATACTTGATTACCTCATCCTTGGCTTTGTCTGTACTCGTGACTTTCATCTCTTTGCTTGCAACTCGGTTCTTATTAATTCTGTATGACTTGATCTTACTTGAGATCTTCAGCGTGCCTCCTCAAAGATCTGCATTGATCAGGAGATACATAATTAACTAGTAGTAACTGGTTGCTGCAGGAGGACCGTTTCTGCTTCAGCTATCTTGATTCAATCTGATCAACAAATCACAATCATTGGAGTCTTGATCCTCAAAGTTCCTGTATTTGCTCAGGATCATTGGGTGCACAGTGGCTAACCCATACCACTAATCCATATTTGCCATGCTACTCTCACTATGAATCATTTCCCTGTAAAGTCAGAGAAGTGATATCAGGCTGACTTGGAGATGACTAGAACCACATTTAATGGCTTCTTAGAAGCCCATTGTAGATCACATATTGGATTGGGCAGTGTTGATTGAGCTCAACTATTCTATATAGTATCACCTAATTTTCCAAAGAAGGAAAGGACCTCTCAGACATGTTTTTTTGCACCATTGAATCACATGGACTTGCAAAGTGTAAAACTATCTTGCTCTGCTACCTTTGTGTCAAGGATAGAGAGAGAGATTTAAGTGTAGCTCAAATAATTTCCAATAGTCATAATTTACAGGATCTCATGATGACTGCTCAGCCTCTAGTCAGTTTGACACCAACAAATATTCTTAGATCAAAGGAAGATATGTGTTTGCTTGGTTGGAGAAGAATTCTAACAAAGTCTGCCTTGTGTCAAGGCTGCAACTGAATCATACTAATATATTATAATGTTGGCATAGTATATTTTTTAAATACTTAAGAAGACCCTGATGAATAGATGTGCTACCTGAGCACCTCTTCTCCAAACCAAAGGTATGAAGAGCTTGGTATTGACCTGAGTAAAGGAGGAATATGAAAATGTGAGGAAAAGTTTGTTAAATGAGCAAAGCTTGTGACAAATGATCCAAACAGATTTCTCTTTCCAAAAGATACTACATTATATCAAAAAAACTTTTCAAAAACTTGTATAGGAGTCTTTCAGGTATATTTTGGTAAATCCAAATAAGCTGGGCTTCTTTATCATAGCATAATTATAAATACACTAGTCTAATTCATATAATTCTCATTAGATTATAGTTCAAATATGTTGAAATTCAATCAAGACTTGTCATTTAGGTAGTAGTGTGTAGTGTTTTACTTCATGTTTTGTTATACTCATCTTTGAGAATTGTTTGTAAGAGAGCTCAACCAATGTTAACAAATCTCAATCCCAATCAATTTTGTTTGTTTTGTTTTTGAGATATATGTATCATTTTGTCCCTATCACATTTCACTCTCTTTCCTCATCTTTCAGAAAGAGAGTAAGTCCAATCATATTCTGAAATGATGTATAGTCTAATATTGTAGTATTGTCAGAATCCATTTAGATCATTTGTCACAAGCTTTGGTCATTTAACCAACGTCTTCTCACATTGTCATATCCCTCCTTTGCTTAGGTATTTCTTTTCTCTCCATTTCTTGTTATTGTTCTATGGTTTTTATATTCTTATCTTTGTCCTGTCTAGGTCAGTACCAAGGTCTGCATACCTTTGGTTTGGAGAAGAGGTACTCATGTTGTGCATTGATTTATTAAGTTAGCTAGTAATAAATTATAAATTATTGCATTTCAATTATATCAATTCTTATCAAGTATCATGAAAAGATATACTTGCATAGAAATAAGACTGAGGATCTTGAATCTGCTTCCACATGATCAGATTCATGCAATTGAGTTTTGAGCAAGAACATTGGACTCAGGTATATGTGGTATCCATCTGAAATTTAAGCCTTTGTCACTAGCAAACATACTCAGAATTTCTGAAACCCCAGCCAGCACAGCCAGAGCTTCCAGGGTTTTTGAGGTTTGTGTTTCAACCTGCTCTTGTGTTCCTGTACTGTTTTAATCACATACCTTTGAGCTTGGGGTCTGGTATAACAAATGTTCAAGGTTCCGAAAAGGAAAAATGAGCATGCTCAGAGTCAAATGGAAGGAAAAGATTTGCATAGTGAAACCAGGTTTTGCATGCAAAATCATTGTGTTGATATCCTCTTAGCATTTCAGCGTGCACACACAGAGAGTTGTGAAGTAACTCTGAAAGTCCCTTGTTTGGATTTAGACTGAGAGTGGTGTTGAGCACCCTTTGTGAGTATTCATTTGAGTACAGGATTTGTGGGATCCTTTGTCACCAGCAGGGGTCAACTGAGTGTCAACATCCCAATTGACAAAGGGAGGACATTTCTATTTGGAGAACAACTTTGAAGGGTCAAGTGTTTTTCAGAAGCCCTTTTAATGTGCATGTTGATGTGCTACAAGGATACAGACACAGTGAATAAGTGTAATCAATCAGCTCCACATCAAGAGTCCTGATATAAACACAACTAGATGTTCTCATTTTTTTACCACACCTGCCTTTTTAATCAAAGTACTTTCCATCTACAAATCAACAAAGCAAAAAAATCCAAGTCAGGATCTCAGTTTTGACTTGCAAAACAATGCATGATCATGAAAAGCTACATGAGTGTGTCTCTTGAAAAGGTGCAGGACCCTTGTTGGAAGTTTTTGTACCGGTTTTGTTTGTGATTTACAAATATGATTCATCTAATTCATTTTTTGATTAATCCATACCATCAATATGGTTTTTGCTCAATCAGATTGAAGGTTGGTCTTTCCAGATTTCAACAAATCCAAGACTAATTCATCCATCCCAAGGAATACCATATAGTTGTGGCAATCAGCTACTGTCTAGCTGACCTGTTCACTATCCAAAGTGGCTTTCTCAAGGATTATGGACTGGTCACATCTCATGACAAATAATTGAGGGACCTATGAAGTACCCATTGAGTACCTTAAATATTGATTACGCTGAGGACCTCACCAACTATAGCTTTGATAAGCCAAGGACAAGTCATAATTCAAGTATCAGAAATCTATCCAGCGCATAAATACTCAGGATCATTGACTGGATCTGTGGGGGGTTTACTCAAGGACATGGACAGTTTGAAATTTGAAGAAGTCCTCCTCTGGAGGCTTACAAAAAGAATTAAGGATGAGAAACAAGTTTTTTAGGAGCTTTGATCACATAAATTGCTTTGATCATCCTCTTCTGCTGATGCATGCACAGTAAGAAGGTTTCAAGGTGTTAGTAGCCACTACCTTGCCACTAGCAACGTGATCCCCATGAAAGTCATTTCTTGTTGGATACTGATAGGGGTCATTACAGAAGAATACTCTTCAAAGTACCAGCGAAAAGTAATCTACCCATGTAAAAAGTGATTACATTTAGATCAACAGATGATCAAGAACACATCAAAACAGCATCAAATCTGCATTAAATATGCATCAAATCTGCATCAATCTACATTCAATCTACATTTCCAATTACATTCTACATCAAATGCAATTTCTTCCCCATTGTGAAGTTACTTTATGCTGGCAGTGTCAAGCTGTGGTGTCTGTTGAGTAGTTGAGCATATGGTGATGGGAAACATTGACCTAGGGTGACAGTTTCAACATAACACTACCAGCATAAAGTAATTTCCCCACAGAACAAGTGATTACATTCAAAGCAAGAAGTGATCAACGATGCATTAGAACTGCATTGATTCTGCATTAGAACTGCATTGATTCTGCATTAGTTCTGCATTAAACTAGACTGCATTTTGAATTAAATTCTACATTAAATGCAATTGTTTTTCCCACAGGGAAATTACCTTAGCTGGCAGTGTAATGTACCCCTCCCTGTAAGAAGATTGAACAGTCAACTCATGGGCAACAGGCTCAGCTGTCAAGTATCTGCATGGTCAAACTTGGACATACAGTTTTTTGACAATCATACCAGTACCCTCATCACTTAACACGAGTGACAGCATCAAGGGTTGTATGATGAACTCAGACACAACTGAAATCAGACATTGGACAGTTCCAGGCGAATAGATAGTAGATTTTTTGTCCTGTCAGTCTGATTTTGTATGTATGATCGACTATCAAGAAAGCCGACACTATGAGTAATATTTTATACATTTCTTTGTACAACTACTGCACCCAATACACCAGCGTCTTTGATAGTTTGATTTTCATCTGTCAGATCACGGGATGGGAAGATTGTTTGTAGGACATACGGCTGAGATGCAAGCTGAGGATTTGATCTATAAACCGACAATTCAAACGGAGAGATCAACAAAACCGACTTTCGTAATTGATTGCGTCATTTACTTACGCAGCTATCTGCCTTCTGATATCTCCTACTGTATGAGTGTGATTGAGCCTAGTGACCATCCGAGTCCCATCTGCGAGTCGGATTTGAACGGTTGTGACAGGTAGATTGTTATCAACTTCAAATAAGATGCCTGAGGGAGAACCTTGCGTTGCACTCGCAGGTGGATTAACTGAAGTCTGGGACGCCACGCTGGGCATTGCGCTGGCTGGCAAAGGACTTCCCAGCCTATTTCCGCTCCCACCAAACGGTTTGGCAGGCTGCTTCGGTGGTGGAGTGTAATTCTCCGTCAAGCGCTTCTCGACACGCATTGTGACCCGTTGATTGAGACGAACCCCTAGAAGGTCAAGTGGGGCGCGGCTAGTCATGCCATAAAAATGTGTGAACAGGGTGCAAAAAACTTGAGGTCAAGAGCTGGAGATAAGTGAATTGAGGTCTCACCCCGAATTGATTGCATCCAAGATCATTTTGTTTTTTGGGTCCTCATAATCGAGGAGCGGACCATCTTCAATGGAAAATCCGTCTTTCCAAAAAGTGAGATGCTTCTCGACTTCCTCGGTGTTATCTTCCTCTTCGACATCTTCATCGAAGTCTCGCTCGAATGATCCCGGAACGGCCAAAGCTGTAGGGAATGCACCAGTTCTTGAGCGAGAAGCCGAAGATGGATCAGGGATCGCTCGAGATGGAACTTCCTCCGAGCCAAGGGTGTAAGCTAGGAAAACCAATATCTCAGTAGGGGATCCGAGTTGAAAGCATTAGAACAATCCAGACCTGAGCCCTGAAACGCATTGGAAGTCTTTGGCGGAATTGGAGCGCCCGTTGAAGGCATTGCCGCCGCGCCAGCCCTGATCCAGATTGATCAGATCAACGCATCGCTCCATGTTGTAATTAAAAAAGCTTACTCTTTAGCTTTTTTGAGGATGTCGGCCACAATACCAGCAGCTTTCCCGTTCTGTTGGTTAGGATCTTGAACGTTCAGCCCACTCCTACCACCGCCGGCATAAAGATCAGGACCCCCATCGCGGTTGTCTTCATCTTCATCTTCACTCATATCACCTGCCGGCGAGGACCCGGCAACAATGTCCTTCATAGTTGAGATCCCGCTCCGTCGAGGGGGCGCACGGCTTCTGTTTCGAAGAATGATGTCAATTGATTAGTTAAGAAGAAATCTTTCATGACGATACGGCCAAGAAATAAAAATAGATACTTAACGATGTGAGGTTGCCAAAGCCGGAGATTCCACCTGATCTTGGAGCAGGTTTTCGCGCAGCAGAATCAGAAGAGGTTCCTGTTCGCCTCCATTCCGCTGGCATCTCATCTGCAGGCGCTCCCGATAAGGTTTGAGGGCCAGATCTGACCGGAGGGCTGATACCGCCTGGTGGCAATGGGGCCGGCTGTTCGGACGGTGAAGAGGCAGGCGAGGAGGACGTAGCAGCGCCAAGATTGGTAGAGCCGACCGTTTCATAAAAGGTTGATAGAGCCGCCTGGATTGATTCGAATTATCAATGATACCCCGAGGAGCGATTTGAGCATGTGAATCACCAGGAAAGGTCGGAATAAGCTTGAGATCCACTCGAATCAGCCTACCTCCAAGTCCCCACCGGCGCTTTCCAAAAAGAATCTCGCCTGATCGATTTCGATACCGGTGATCAGACTGAATTGAGCCACATGACTTGCGCTCACAGGTTCTGATTGTTGGTCTGCCATTACTTTCAAGAATGAGATTGGTAAAAAGGGTCAATTAGATCGAACTCAGCTTCAAGCTCAACTGGATTTGTACATACATACTCGAGTGATCGTCAACCCACGTCATCGGGCTCGTCCCGTGTCATTGGTTTCCCGAACACGGTCCTTGTCCTTTCTGAACCCGACAACAAGTTGCAAGTCTTTGTTTCAACTTTCAATTGGAGTTCCCGGGGATGACTCTGCCTTTCCATGATCGAAATCAACAATTCTTCAATCTGGCCTTCTTTCAAGTATGGTCTTCGGTTTAGGTAATATTCTATACGTCTCCTTACTACTTATCAACTCATTGGCCATCTTAAACGAGGAACGATTTCTTGCTCGGAGTTGAGTCGTCACAAGTTCTACTTTGTACTTCACTTCAGGAGATCTCATTGACCTGATATTTGCCTACAGTTGGATGGTCGTCATCAAGGACAAATCTCCGTCAAACTGCGCCTCAATTTCATGACCCTGGGATATCTTCGATTGATGCGGGCCCCAGCGTTAAGGAGCGTTTGGTGAATCTGATCGGTGCAGTGAGGACATTGATGCGAAGTGAGCTTTTGATCTAAGCTATACAGCTGTGGCATCTCATATTAATAATGCCTGGTCGTCTCAAACTGTAGTTCCCCTTATAGGTATCAACATTGTCGTCATCATCTATGAACTGATACTCGGATAATGGTCACGCGGGCCCTTTCATGACTAGCTGGATTATGACGTTCAGTTTCAGACCACCGATACGTAATCAGAATTTCGAGCAGGCAGTTAGCTCCAAGGCAGCATTCAGAAAAGACTACTATCCAGCCGAAGACCGTGTAGGAGACGTTTACACTGAGCTCTCGGCTTTGTTGGTTGTCATGAAGTTTCACGATGGGAAGCAGGAAGAAAATTCTGTTCACGAGGCCATTCTTCCTCAAACAATTCTTCACTACTATCTACTTCATTGCCATGACTTAGCAAACATTGTACTATTTGACATATTTCTCAATATTCAGCTGTTCTCTCGAGAATCTCAATCGAAGCTGGACTATCCTATTATAAGCATTTATTCAACATTTCCGACTAGTCCCCATCACAGTCTGGTTCTTATCGTGCAATTGTTTCTTGCAAATCTTTGTAGCATGGCTCATGTTTTCAGTCAAGGCTGGTGAATGACATGGATGACTCCAACAGGTGAACTTCTCATAATCGAGCACGCTATCTCCAAGTACTGCTTTCATCAATCAATCGACATCAGCATGCTTTGCATTTGTCATCATTGACTCGATCTCTGCCGCCAGTAAACATATGTTCAGACCATTTTCCTCCTTCTAAGTCTGACCTCAGGTCAAATAATACTTTGTAGTGTCTTCATAAGTCTCTAGTGGAATTTAAACATGAAATGAGATGACAGTGGGATGAGGATGATGTGGAGAAGAATGAAAAGCAGACATAAATACCTATTTGACCCAGAACATACGTGAATCAGAGGGGCGCTCACTTAGCTTTTCTTTGCTACTTTCGACGCACTTGGACAAACTGCTAGTGGCAGTGCACGTATTTTTTGTTCTGATTCAGGCTTCTTTTCTGCTATCTCCCCTAGTAATGCACTGTCACCTTCTGCCTTAGATTTTTGTCCGCACGAATAAGGTATCAAGCAATTTATCTGATTGCGTGTAAAAATGCCGCAGATAAGATATCCTGAGTGCCTTTCAATGTTGCCTTTCTGTTGAGAATCGTGATCCGTGTAAGGACCAAGCCCTCAGCATTCCATCCCCTCCGAGACAAGAGCATCGATTTGAAAGTACTTTACCCGTTCTTCCACTTGATCAATGATTCTCGTAGCATGTCATCATTTGGGCGAGGAATCTACATAGTGCCTAGCAAACAGCCTAGTCTCACAGCAAAATCTTGCCGACACAGATGATTCAATTTTCGTCACCTTTGTGTCTTTATGAGTTCTGGCTCAGAGTCAAATGTTACACTTTTTGACAATTCATCGTTTGCTAACAGTCCGGCATGTTTTCAATTTGTAAGGAAGCTTGTTTTACAGATTCTACGAAATTCTGAGCTTTTATATGACGCGGATTTCCAATAGGTTGTGCCCTATCTATCTCAGCTGATTTACATCTGAAGAAAGAATGAAACAAGAGTCGTGAGGATTTATCCGATGAGAAGCTCGAAGCGCCTGCAGTTATTTGGTAACTGGTTGTTGTAGGCATCTTTTTTTTTGTCAAAGTGCTAAACATCCACCCAAGCATGTAGCCGGGTTTTTTTGGTGCATGAGGCCCCGTGAAATTAAATGAGTTGACTACGGTCTCTTCTTCCCTCAAGACGAAAACGGATTTCGAACGTATGTACTTCTTGGAGTGAAGCGAAGTTAAATGCGATTGATGAGGTTCCACTTCTTTGGATGTTCATGATCGATCGATATCAAGATGCTTGAGGCGGCTCAACTCCATCAAGATCAAAGATGGAGATTGGTTATAAATACAAAGCCATTCCGCGGTGTTTCAAGGGTCTTTTGAGGTGAATGAGCCGGTGCAGCCGGTGCCTCTACGTCGCGGTGCCGTCCACCGATAGCCAAGGGATGAATTTGGCTGTAGTAAACCTAATGATGAGGTTGTCAATGAGCTGAAACCTAACTCCCGCTCAATCCCTACCGCCTGTCACGGGGGTGGGCAAATTACACGATTGGCTGTTAACAGCAAACGACGACCCTCAAGGCAGAAGGACACCGAATCAAAGAACTTGTACGATCAATCAACTCAACACCTTTCTTCATTCACTGCTTAAATCTGATTTGTTTCCGAACCTTCTAATTCAAATAGCATGGCCACCATTTCTTCAGCTCCCATCGTGGTCGATGGCAAAGGTCATCTTCTCGGTCGATTGGCTTCCATCCTCGCTAAGCAAGCTTTGAACGGCCAGAAGGTCGTCGTTGTCCGATGTGAAGAAATCAACGTCTCAGGCAGCTTTTTCAGACTCAAGGTGGGTCGTGATTATCTACAAATAACTCCTCAAGTCAAATGAAACATAGCCAGTTTCCTCATGCTCACCGTTTTTCATTCGGCTTTTCTGATTTCAGCTCCGGTGGGCCGACCACATGCACAAACGCCACTTGGTCAACCCCAAGAAATGTGGTCCTTTCCATCACCGTGCCCCATCACGTATTCTTTACAAAGCCATCCGTGGTATGACTCCCCACAAGACCGCTCGAGGTGCCGCAGCTCTTCAGCGAATCAAACTTTACGAGGGAATGCCACCACCATACGATCGCAAGAAGAAGATGGTTATCCCTAACGCCCTCCGAGTCTTGCGACTCAAACCCGGTCGTAAATGGTGCACTATCAAACGTCTCAGTCACGAGTACGGTTGGGGTTACAAAGATGTTGTTGATACCCTCGAGGCTAAGAGGAAGGTCAAGGCTCAAGCTTTCCATGAGCGTAAAGTATGTCATCGTTGCTCCTGTTCTCCTTGGCGCATGAGACTGATTTGTTTGCTCTACAGGTTGCTCTTCTCAAAGCCCGTAACCAAGTTATCTCACAGTCCGCCGCACCTGTTCAAGAAAAGCTTGCTGCTTTGGGTTACTGAAGCACATGAAATTTAATCATACTGTCACTCTACTTCCCTGTACTTGTCTTGCCCATCTTTCATGCCTATGCTCGGGAAGATAGGGTCGCGCTACCTCTGCCCAACTTATGAATGCGACACCAGTGTCCTGTATGCCACCTCCGTTTTGCAACATCCCATGGCCGGAAATTCAGCTCTCTGAACACTTGTTGAAGCATTCAATGGTGACCATTGTTTTCCGTTTAGCCGTGATTTCTTTACACGGCTTTTGAGAATGGTGCATACTTGAGATCTTGCAGTCTCACGTGGACAGGTGGATGTCCCGTGGCGGGCAGTTCACTTTGAGAGGGGCCTGTTCAGATTTGTAGTTTTCCGAGCAAGCCGTGTCGAATAAGATCACTACTAAACAGACCTCATGACCACAATCTATCCAAGAACTGCTTCTGAACTAATTTGAAAGCTATTGACAGATGTCGAGAGGTTCGAAATTCTTCACAAAAGATGCACATTTTCAGTGCTCACACTCAAAGAGCTGTGTTCATGCATTAATTTAAGCCCCTTAATTTAAACGTTCTTTGAGCCTCTTGGCTACCCAGCACTGCATACTGCAAATATGTTCTGAGCATGTACAGTTGTTTGCAAAAAGGATGACAAAATGAAGGACCCCGGCAAAGTCCCAGGTAGGTGGGTTATGTAAAATCGCTTTTTTCGGCCTGTTTCATACCCAAAAAAAGATTGATTTTTTTTGAAATTTCCACTTTCATACCTGTTTCACCCCTACGTT
>MWRL01016899.1:0-13055 GCA_002157085.1 Melampsora occidentalis | reverse complement strand
TACCCAAAAGAGGGACACAAGGTTCCACCCAAAACGGTTGCCCTCACTCTCTGTCACACCCGAGAGCAAGTGCAACCCATGCATAGCTAAAACCTTGTATGCACCAAAGGTGAAGGGTTGAGTAACCCTTCTCCTCTCACTTCCCTCCTGCTAGATGCTGAGAGGGAAAAGACATGGACACATGGGTCACAGAAGTCCCCGCTTTGCTAAACCACCTGGTGACAATTATTATTTTTTGGGTAGTGTTTTGGGATGTGTGGTTAAGTGTTACTGTATATTGTATACTCCATGAAAAATCAATCTGTTCACTGTTCAACTTGAGTAAACTCAATCACATTATATGACCATAATCAATTGAAATGTATATTGGGTTGAGCATTTTTTGTGACTTGGTAGATAATATGGGGAACATACCAACCATACATTCTTGGTCTTATAACTTTTTTAAAATATGATTTCAAACAACAAAAGGGAATCCAGAGAGTTGTAAGCATTCCATAGGGTGGAATGTTGCAACAGTTTGTATCACTACATGAATTCTAGATGCCATTGTCCGAGTCCACATCTTCATCAACTGAGAAAACTGCAACACCAAATGAACGACTGGCTTCAAGAGTCTGCCTGACCCTAGGATCTTCCCGGGGAATGCCTAAGTCTTCGGAAATTAGAGACAAGCTGAGTTCAGGAACCAATACACGCCGCAGAAAGTAATCAGGAGTAAGTGGTGCCACATTTTTGGTGTCTAGTTTGGTTTTTGATGAATCTGATAGGAATATTCTATGCAGGCTTTTCACCATGACTTCGAGGCCCAATTGGCCATAGCTATATGGGTGTAACCATCTCAGAGTGATTTTTTTGGTTTGGTCAGTGATACAAAAAAAACTCACTATCCTGGTTGCTCTACCTCAAAGCCTTCAAACTCTCCAGCCATGCTAAACATACGCCGTCCCTGTGAGTTCCATGTATGTTTGGCTATATCCAGAAAGAAGGAAGGTTTTTGGTTTTTGATAACCTGATCAAGATCAGAAGCATGCATCTCAATGCGTCTGTTGTTGGAGATGGGATTGTTAGCCCTTGAGGATTTGCAAACAGAGAGTGAAGGTTTGCAATCCTGAAATCTTTGACCCACTGAGCTAATACATCAAAATCAATTGAAGTTGGCCATCCCTCACGGATACCCATGGGAATAGTTTCAAGTTCATCCTTGTGAAGTTGACAGAATGCTGCAGCTTGAGGAAACTGAAGATTTGGAACAACCACACTGATCAGAACTTCAAACAAGATGACACACTGAGAAAATTCAAGACTGACAGGCAAATATATTCCTTCTTTCCGATCCGGTCTCTTTTGAGCATTGGGCAATGCTAGGAGAGAAGCTTTGAGCTTGCTGAGCTTCTCTGATGGCTTCAAAGGAAGAGGGTCATCACAGAAGGGGCATAGATTCTCGTTGTCATCAGAATCAGACCAAAGTGGTCTTAGACTACCAGAGTCAGAAGAATCTCCTTCCTGCTCAAATGTACTGATAGGAGTCCTTGAGTCATCATCCACATGATGAATTGGGTTTTGGTCGTGGACCACAATGGGAGCCATTGGCTCATTGTTGTAAGCATCAATCGCAGTTTCCAGATTGTTTTCTATCAGAAAAAAACAATCAATCTCTTGGTATATTCATTTCACACAGTTGTAGCCATACCTGTCAATTGAGGTCCCAAGTGAGTTCTTTGCAAACTTTGGTCATTGACCAGTTGAAGTTTTTCGATTCCAGAGATGAGAGGATGACTAGGAATTTTACTTCTTGAGGGCCATGGTTTCTCCATTGGACATACACCAGGAACTGACTGAACATCTGGAACAGGTGGTTTCAAGATCTTGAGGATTTCTGAATCACTATCATCAGAGTTTGGGTCCTCAAGAGGTACTGTGAAATGTGAAACAAAATGAATGATTCATGTGGGGTATGACCAAGAGATATATGCTCATACCTGAAGAGGAGGCTGCCAAATTTTGATTCCTTTTCATCTTTGTAACAATTCTTTCCTGTACTGAATCCTGTGATTTGCTGAGCCCATGGTCTCCGGAGATAGAATCTACAACTAATAGCAGGCAGAGAAATGCATCACCATGATTGTCAGGAACTTAACCCCCAAATGAAAGTTTGATTATCTAACCTGTTTGGTTGATTTGGCTTTGAAGAGGCAGGTGTTGTTTTCTCTTTTCAAACAGAAATGTGCTGAAGTCAACCCCTGGAAACCAAAGTTGATGCAGGTGAGTAAGAGTGAATGTTACTGATGGCAAGAACAGAGAAAAGTGCTCACTTTCATTAACTGGACAGTCTGGATTACAGTCTGGATGAAGTGAGACATTGCCTGTATGTTTTATGACACCAGACCTGTTCAATGCAACACAATCAATACATTTTTTTCTTCTTCTTATGCTCTTGCTACAAGAAGCCAGGTGAGGACAATGATAGTAAACATTTTTCTTAGTCATATCTGTGATTGAGGTGAGATCAGGGGGATAGGATGATGTCTTCTACTATTTTATGCATTGAATGAACCTGTTTATCAAGCTCATGCATTAAGACAGTTTTTGGCCTGAGATGAAATAAAAATCATATATCATTTCCCCCTTCATTACAGACGTTCAGCATTTAATTGATAGCCATGGAAGGACAAACAGGATCAGAAGAGCCTGGTGAGTATCCTTTCATCAATTAAGATCCACACAGATATCATAAAGAGGTATGGATTTTTTGGTACAAGGGGACCACTATGTGAAGATTACAAAGTATGAGGTTGTACATATGGGATGTAATTTGTGTAAATCAGCTGTGTTTGCTGATTGGATTGGGTGGCATACATCTCTATCCTCTGATGAAATGTATAATTCCTTGGTTGTGATCAGAAAGGCCTACCATGAAAGATGTCAGAACAGAGAATGGATTCTCATAGAGTAGATCATGGCAAGGAATGATTTTCATCATATACCATTCCACAATACATACAGTTGAACCAGTCTAGTGTCAACCACAACTGCTCTGCAAAAGTGAAATTTTGTTACAGAAAGTTACACACACAACCCTTGATGATCAAAATCATGTAATAAGTCATTTTTGGACTTATTGGATGATGTTAGTGTCAGAAATGAAATGCGAAGTCAATTTGACCAGGTAATTTTCTTGCAATTTTCCTTTCCCCAAAAGCTCAATATTTGGGTCCAGGTACATGATATACCTAATATTAAGTTCCTAAGTACCTGCTAAGTACTTAGCTCACATAGCTAAGGTACTTAAGTTAGGTATTCAAGTAGCTAAGTATCCCCTTGAGTAGATTTTTAAGGCCAAAAAAACTACTGTTGGTATTACTGAAGGGCTCAAAATTTGGGTCCCGGGGTTGACCCCCGGGCCAGGCTGTGGTTGAGACTAGGATGATTCAACTTTAGTAAAGGAAGATGACAAAATACAAAGCCAATCATTCCAGTACATTGATGTGATTTTCAATCAAAAGACCACATACAAAATTTCACAAAGATCTTAAGTTGTTTTTGAATGAGGGAGCCCTGAAATTTCTCAAAAGCCTGCAAATGGAGTGAACTTGAGATTGGGTCAAGAAATTGAGAAAACTATTTCTTGTTGATACTTGTCGAAAACCTCACATCAACAACTTTGATATATGAAATTGAGTATCAGGACTTCGAATCATGATTATTTGACATTTGCTCTCTGACCCCATCCATCTTTCTCAGATCAATAACAAAAAAACTTGCATATCAAGTTCATTTTACACTCAACACAGTCCCTTGCACAGCACTGCCGGCCTATTTGGCTCGGAGACAAACGTCCGAGGAGTCCTTGGACGGTGCTTCCGAGGAAAAGGGCACCCGAGGGATAATTCCAAGGCAAATTTTGGCCCTGGCCGTTGCCTTGGATTGGATCCTTGGATGGGGGTTAACTTGGAGTCAGAATCCGAGGAATCCTCGGATTTTTGGCTCCGAGCCAAATATGCTGGCTGTGCAGGGAATGAATACATAGACAACATTGACCAGAGACCATAAGATCATTTACTAGATCAAGATGATAACAGGGAAAGAGGAGGATTCCTCTGCAGCGTATTGATCAAAATAATAAGAGTGTTTTTGGACCGATTTTGTTATTCTACCAGAGATCAACAAAGGTGCAAGTCTATCAAGCTACTAGTAGTAAAGCCCTGATCAAATACCAACTTGTTGTCTGAATTTTTAATGGCTGTTCATTCTTGAAGAAAATCAGAAATGGTGCATGAATATCCTGGGATAAACTTTTCACCAAACTTTTTGGAATACACTACAGCTAGTTCTTTGAGTTACAAGATCCAAATCCAGAGAGTAGGGGACAACAATAATTAGAGAGGAGATATGAGCCTGTTTGTTTGACCCATCAAAGTTGCAGGGATTTCATGTTGATCAACCAAATCTCTTTGTAGTGCATGCAAAGCAAGGTGAAACTGATCCAATTGTACCTGATCTGGATCTTTTGAAAGTGTCCAACGCCTAGATATGGTTTCCTATAAGATACAGCAATCAGTAAAGAATCAGAAGGGTGAGACTTGAGAATTGAACTTCTATGACTAGATAATAACTCACAAGCCAAGAATGACAGTTATCATGGTACAATTGCACTACAAGCCTACTTACTTCTAAATACCTCCTGATTTCCCTGGTGTGTTCAATCTGTGATCCAACAACTTCCAACAATGGGCCCAAAGCCTTATAGTCTCTGCGGTTTAAGAGCCGGTGAAAAAGTGAGTGTCCAAGAGAAACTTTTAACCAGCTCTCCATGCTGAAAAGATCCTTTTGGACTAGATCATTGGCCAAGTGAGCCTTCCGGATGACATCGATAGCATTGGATGAAAGGTTTGAGAGTAGAGTGAAGGTCTCCTGTTGATGATAGAACATACTTCTCAGCCATGATCCAGTTTTCCCCCAATCTCCAGAAGTTCTGAGCCAAGAGAACTGAATTTTCAAAAGTTTCAGCAGTCTTCCACATAGGTACATGACAGGAAAGACATACCTCTTCCATCAGTACGCGTAGTTCAGTCAGACTTCTTCCATTCAGCTCGCGCAAATTATCATACACCACCTCAACCAGTGCAGAGAGTTCTCTTAGATGCTTAGCGGTTATTCCTGATTCCTCCACATTCACTTGACTTTCTAAGATGATGCAGACCTCTACTGACCTGAGAAAGTCAATTGGAGGGAGAGCTGCATGGCTTTGCAGTTCAAGAACAGAGTCAAGGAATGTGATTGAGATGTGATTATCCTGATGACTGTCTCCTTGGGCTTTGAAATTTTCTCCTTTGAGCTGTGGCCCTACATCATTTAATACTCTTGTGCCAGTGGATAGGCTCCCGGAGGCTCTGGTCAGGTAATTTCAATCATATTAGCTATAAACTTGATGTCATGTACCAGATTGGAGGGAAGGAAGGTACTTGTACCTTTCTAGTGCTATAAAGGAGTAAGCCAAGATAAGTATCACAGGTACACAACAAACCAGCCATTTGAACCATCCCTTTGAAGAAGTTGTGAGTTTGTAAAGTGCACCTTTGCAATGATTAGATGCTGAATGTTCTACTCTCTCTGGTACAATTTTTGAGAGATTGATTTTGATAGGTGTATTGACAGAGCCTTCCAAAAAAGCTGGTTGATGATCACATAAGTCTTCAAATCCGGACTGGAAATGCAAAAATTCTTCATTTAGTGGTGACATGATGTTGGTGTTGAAATTGTGTTTTAGTGACTTCAATAGAAAATTCACAATCACATATTCATGTGGCAGCTCATGAACTAGGCCAGATATATATTCCCAACCCCTTACCCAGGATGACCCACTTTTTACTGTCCAGAGATCCACTTAGTCCAGAACAAAGAACTATAAAAAAGCTTTGTTGAGTCCATCAAAGTCACCTATCAACTTATCAACACCTTTCCATGGATAAGGCAACCCTAAATATCTCTGCTAAATGAAATTTCAGAATCCCTTTGATGTAAAATACCTCAAACTTGTGTGGTTCATTCATACCCCTATATGCTAGGAGTGATTGAGGTTTGAACTGGCCATACAAATCATCCTACTCAAGAAGAATGTGTAGAGTGTCTAATGTACATGTGTCAGAGGTCTGAATTCATTATCACAACCACAGAAATGACCTCCAAAACAAAAATTGTGTCAGCTACAATCAGATACCTCTTTGGCCAGGAAAATCTCAAATTTTGCATCTTCAGAAGACTCTACACCACTGGGAATCTTCACTGTCATTTGCAAGGACATGTAAGCTATAATCAGCCCACAACCATGTGTGAATCTCTCAACATCATCATATCCAACAGACCCAGATGAACTACTGGTGATATTGCTTGTCTCATTGGTGAAATTGCTCCTTTTGTGATTGAAGAGGCCTAATTTTTTACACATGGGATCAGCGAAGGAGTTTTCTTTAGAATTGAGAAAGATAACCCACCATAAATTTGCTCCCGAAAAACTGCATCTGCTTGTTGTTTCTTGCTATGACATACAACAGTGGAAGTTGAGAGGTCCTCTTTAGATAGAACCATGGGAGAACCATGTATTCGATGTGTGATACAAAGGGAAGGTCACAGATGATTTAAAATGAAAAAAAATCAAGAAGAGGGAGACCAAAAGCAATACAGACTATGTGTGACTCTTACACAGTTTTGATGCTTTGGAAAGGATGTAAGCAAAGTGAATTGGTGATTCAGTGTGAAATGGGTCTGCTTATAAGTATTTTTAAAAAACACTAAAATCCGTAAAAGGAGGTACAACAAATGAGTTTTACAATGAGAGCGTTTAGCTTAACAAATCCTAGTTTTTGAAAAAGAATACAAAGTAAGGGATTCAAGGCACTGCCGACAAAGATGCCTCGGATTGGCAAATCCGAGGTATCCTCGGATATAGATTCCCTTGGACTGTGTGTCTGAGGAATAAATCTGAGGCTTTCTTTGGCCCCAAGGGTTGTCTCGGATCAAACACTCGGACACTGCGTCCGAGCCTATTGCCGTCCGAGGATACCTCGGATTGGAAATTCTGAGGTATTTTTGTTGGCGGTGAGGATGAATCTCAAAGTGGAAACAGCTGTTATTATGATTATGATGAGATGGAAAAGGGAATAACACATTTAGGGAAAGTCTTATGACTTTTCTAAAAGCCTCTAACAAAAAGGAAAAGCAATAAAAGAAGGAAACAAAGGAGGAACAGAAGTTCTGGAATTACACCATCCCCCACTTACAAGTTAAACCTCCCTGTTTGAGCCAAAAACTTTGGATAGCATATAGATCTCTTCCACTACTTCTGATAAAGCAAATTCAAGTTCCTGTTGCAATGATTTCAATTTATCAATGTTGAAATTTTCAATAGTCACTCTTGATAACAACCTGAGTTGTTCAGTTATTTTGCCAACCACTTCTGGCTGCTGTGTTGTGGTCATTCAATTGTTTATATGCAAAGAAAAAATTATTAGTATTTTTTTCCTAGGGACAGCCAACCTTTGTAATATATGACTGTTGGAAGTCATAAGATGATACATACCATTTGGATTGAAATGATAAATGGCCCATCCCACCACGGATTTAAATTCAAAGGGCGTCCTTCAAAATTTCTCCAAAGCAAATTGCTGGTCTTAAGGTGGTGCTCAATAAAATAATCTTCTGATTTGTGGAGTCTTTTTCTTGCTCTATTGTTGAGGTTGTCAATTCTCTCCTGTCTTTGGCCTGAGAGTCTTTTGAGTTCTGCTATCCATACCTCTTGAGTTAGTTCAATGTACTTCTTGCTAACCAGAATTGGGCTTTCTCCTAATGAGAACATTGGTGGAAAACTTGCCTTGATGCCATATGTCATTTGGAGAGGGTATGCCTCTAAAGCATTTGAACACGATGCTTGATAGGTGAATAAGGCTTTGTTGAGGTATTGATCCCAAAGTAATTGGTTGTAAGGTGCACAGAACTTCTTGATCACACCAATGAGAGTTCCATGAAAGTGTTTGGTTAATCCATTACCTTGAGGATGATACAGAGTTTTTTGTATGTGCTCAATGTTACTTTGTCTCAAGTAATTTTGGAATAAATGCAGATGAAACTCACTTCTGTTGTGGGTGGTTATTTCATTGGGATGGCTGTGTGCAAGGCAGATCTGTTTGACTAAATTAACAACTGCCTCTGCGGATGTTCTGTTGAGCGGTACTGTGTGATCCCAGCCAGTGCCATAGCCGACTGCAGTCCGGATGAATTCATTTCGATTTTTTGTCTTCGGTAAGGGTCCCACAAAGTCCATTTCCCACTTGCAGAATGGTTTGCCTCTCCCAATAACTTGAATGGGCATATTCTCTTTATCCAAACGAGATGTGTTGATTCGACATTGTTTACATTCTTTTATAATGTTTTGAATAAATTCGTCCATATTGGGGAACCAATATTTGTCTGTCATGTTAATGATTACGTCTTTGTAATTTTTATGTCCTAAGTTTACATGAATTGCTAAGCACACCAACTCGGCTTCTTCTTTCGAAATTAAGACTGCCTTCGGTTTTGAATCTGGGTGGTCAGGGTTGTGTCTCACCATTTGATGCTTAATTATTTCAAAGTTACCTGAGCCAACATTGAGGGGATTTTGACCTTGGTCTAATAGGTTGTAGTATTCTTGGAGACTTTGAAAATTGAGTTGAGGGTTGCTGTTGTTATGGATCACACACAAAGGTTTGGCTGTTTCTGGTGGTTCAACATCTGAAGGGGCGTCAGGTTTTCTGGACATCACATCAGCTGCAATTTGATGCTTACCTGGTCTGTACACCATGTGAACGTTGTAAGATTCAATATTGTCCAAGAAGTGGGCTGATCTTGGGTTTGTCTGAGTCCCTTCAAGGAACTTACATACTTTGTCTATTCAAGGGAGCAGATATGCAGTTTTATTGTGACATTTTATAATTTTCAATAATCAATACGTGTTGATCCATCAGCTTTCTTGACTAGAACCATTGGGAAGGACTTTGGAAATACCTTCTTTTAATCCTTCCTCTACCAATTGATTGATGAGTGCACCTTCTGGGGGAGACTGGGGCCTGGCATGAGTTTTCATTGGTCTGGCATTGCCCATGTCAATTGAATGGGTCACTGTGGTATTGGTTCGAACAGTGATGTCTCCAGAGAAGAATGCCGGTGCTGTAAGTTTGGCTAGTTTTGTAACTTCTTCTTGAGGAGATAAATTTTCAGTGGTGTTGATTGAATATTTTGTTTTCTTGTTTGGTTGAATGTCCAAACTTGATGGTTTTGAGGTTATTAAACTAGTTCCAGTTACAAAATCTGGCACTGGTTTGGAATCTTTGAACCAAGGTAAACCAAGAATCAAGTCAATAGGAGGTAGGGATAAGCAATATGCACTGATTTTCATTTGAAAAAATTCAATCTTACGCCCATAATCCTCAGTTGAGTAATTAGCCAAAGAAACTTGGCGTTTGTTTTCAGTGATCAACTTTGTCTTCAAATCATTCCATGATATTTCCACAGCTTTATCTCTTGAAATATAATCAGCAGCAGGGCCAGTGTCTAGAATAGTGCAGAAAGGGGAGTCAGAACTAGTGATGAATGTGTATAGTGGTAGATTAGACAAACTTGATAAGTTAGTTAAGTGATCAACCAGGTTTATCCCAAGGAAGACAGGATCTTTGTCTCCTTCATCGGGCTCAAAGCTATCCGCTGGTCTCTTTCTACAGAGAGAATGAACCTTGTTCCAAGCCTCAACACTTTTGAACTACTTGTTGGGATTAATAATAGTTTGATGGCCAATGAGAGGAGAATTAGTTGGTGTGTTGGCCAACGCGAACCCATCAATGAGAGTGTTGTCCATGACCACATGTTGATTTTCTTCATGGTTCACAATATCTTCAATACCAGTGAGGTACAGGGCATTCTTCCCATTTTGATCGTGAGATGGAATTATCAAAACACCTGGTTCATCATTTGCTGTTGATTCAAAAGATCTCTCAGGTTCAGGGCTATCTTCACAACCAAAAAGACAAGACAACTCACAGCAACAAGGCTTATCAGCATACTTGTCTAAAAGTTCCTTTTTCCACATTTCATACTTTGCCTCAAACACTTTCTTCTCAGCTAAAACATCTAGGTCACCAGGGAATTCTATTCTATCTAAAGCTTGCATAACTGTGTTGCGATATTGATTCAAGTTGAACATTTTTTTCTTTTGAGTTAAATTGTATTCTGATTCATCTTCCATTGATTTGACAGTGTGATCAAAGAAGTAATGATCATGATTCGCCAGTTTGATGAACTTCCATTCAGCTTCTCTTGCTACTTGGGATCTGGACTCTTCTTGAGGTATGGTTTCCTTGAGAGGTTGTTGAAAATCTTTGTGCCATTTTCTCAAGTCGTTTTGGGATTCATCCCAAATTATCTCTTGGATTCCATCTTGAATATGGGACTTCGTGTACACACTTAACTCCTTTGTGGGATCAGCTGTGAGTTTTTTCCACATGTTGTAAGGAGATTCCATACAAGAAACTGGATTTTCTTCAGGTGGGATATTGATGACAGCCAAATCCATGAGCTCATTGATATCAATGTTGCTATCCTGTGATTCAGAATTGCAGGCCAAATCCAGAAAGGTAAGAGTTAGTTTTATTCAATGATTGACATTCATAAGCTCAATGACCAAATTTATAACATTCAAAATAGCATACCTTGGACAGATCCACATTATCTAAGTCCATTGGAGTGCTCATGGACAAGGTTACAGTGGTAGCAAGTGGTGCTTTGAGTGTATGCAACTGTATGTTGATCTTGAAGACTGATCAGGAATTCAGGCAGACAAAAGGGCCAAGAACTGGTTGAATCGGTGAGAAAGAAAAAGGATCTATTCACGTGTTTAAAGGCTTCTTGTCAGACCAACAAAGCTAAGATTCAACTCTTTTGAGTTTTCAAAAAAAGGAGTCTCTAATAAGATCTAAAAGAGTTCTTTGTAATGGTTTTACTTTTGAAAAAGAGAAAGCTATGAAGGAATAGATTGGACAAAAAGTTTGTAACAATTCAAAATGCACAAAGAATTGTTTGTGACTCTTACACAGCTTTCTTGCCTGAAAAAGATATGAGAAAAGTGACTTGGGGATTCATTTCAGTGCACAATGGATCAGCTTATAAGTGTTTTCAAAAAAACGGTGAAATCTTTGAAGAATCAGGAAGAAGGGGGTCACCTTAAAGGGAGAAGAATAAGATGGCCAAACAGATCTTGGTAATTTACATTGTGTTATTCAATCCAGCTTCCCTCAAGTTTTCAGTACTTTCAACCTTTGTCTCTATCATAATTTGAAAACATGATTGAGGATAGCATGGAATTGACCACAGGACTGTACTTCTATGTGTTAGTTACTTCTGTGATAGCACAGAGGTGGGATTGACAATTTCCAGCAACACAATAAAATATTGTTCAGGACTGTACTATCACTTCATCAATAAGGTGGAAAGACTGTTAAAAGTATCTATCTGGCTTAATGAGACATACATACACTCCTAGACAGATAAAGACCAATGATATGCCCACGACCATATTTGGATTAGCATTGGATGACAACAGTCTGCTAGAAGGCCATTCTGGACATTGGACCCCTGCCCGTCTCACTGAGCTTTTTGTCATCTCAATTCTTGTTCATGTGGACCAAAATGGAGCAAAAATAAGGGCCTTGGTGATGCAGAAGGAATGAGTCAAGATATGCTCAGTAGTCCATGCCTCATCTATCATGAATCATTTCACCATGATAGGGTCCTCAGCAACCATCTTCTCATATCAGAAGCTATAAAAGATGTAGATGACTTCTGACACTCAATTCCAAACAATCCATGAAACATGGATACTCCTAACAGCCCAGAATTAATGTCTAAAAATCATTCACGCAAAAGGGACAGCTCATCGACACCAAAAAACAATGAGGACACTGTTGAAAATCTGGAATTGACCAACAAAGAATTCTCAAGTTCAAACAAATTTCACAAGCAGGCTCATGTAGTGTGTATTCCAGTTTTTTGAGACCTGGTCAATAACAACAATTTTTCTGACTGGGAGTCTCAAACCGTGACCCAAACCAGGAATCCAGGGTTCCACACATGCAGTTGATGGCTACACTCAATATAACTCAATATGAAGCAGCATCAGAGGCTTTTGAAAACAAGGAATATACATTGGCAGCCAAACTGTATCAGGATATCTTGAGATTCTATCAAGAAGAAACATCTAAAAACCGTGGCTATCCATCAAATTTGATGGTGCAAATTTGTTTAAATCTCACCCAGTGCTACTTGAAGTTGAAATCACCAAGTCAAGCTGATGAAATCTTATTGCAGCTCTGGAAGCCTGATGGAAAACATGCCATAGGCGCAACCCATCCTCTGGTTCTTGAGGCCGCACGACTATACATGAGAATTCAGGAGCAACTCAAGCTTTTCCCACATATGAAACTAGATGTCAGTACCCCTTCAATGTTACACTCATCAAAACATAATTGTCAAAAGGGAAATTGACCAGGAACCATGATGATCAACCTTTAGGCTCGAGAACCATTGCATGATCAAGAGGAAGACATTACCACAGACCTTGAGATGTTTTGCATGTATGGTTATCAATATCACATACAGGAAAAACCAGAAGGAGCGGCCAGGATCTTCAGGCAAGGGCTTGAATACTTTTGGAAGCTGGATAATGTCCTCAGGGAAGCATCAAAGGACCAGGCTGTGAAGATGCAACTTTTTCTAATTGAAACATTGATAGGAACCAATCAAATTGAACAAGCACACAAATATGTGGAAGAAGTTTGTCTCCCTGAAAGAAGTCTGACTATTGATCGTCATCACAAAGATTTTCTCTGGTTATCAAAGCTTCATGCTTTTCTTCACAAAAAAGGGTCATATGACCTCAAATTCAAAAACTCACAACAAGCTCCTTTTGTGTCCCTTTATCAGGTAAGCTTGACATCTTGACCTAAGTTGAGAGCTTCAATTGATCACTC
>KZ144922.1:10271-21637 GCA_002157085.1 Melampsora occidentalis | reverse complement strand
AATTTGAGAGCGATATAGAGTGTTTAAAGGTGACTTGGAGGTGAGGAAGGTGATGTGAGGGTAAGACGAAAAGAGAGTGGAACGCGATTACGCAGTCACTGCGGAATAGTTAACTGTGGTGGTTCGAGTTCAAAATTCCCCCTCTGTCAGATGATGACTGACCTAGTGGATGCTCTTAGAATCCGATATACATAATTACTCAGACTTCCGCGCGGCCGCGCAGATGGGCTTTGTTAAGCTAAAATGTATGTGGTGTTCCTTTGTTTGCCGAAATCGATCGAATTTAGGCCTCGTCACATGTTATCTCATTGGCTTTAGCCTTCATTTGCTTACGGGGTTTCCAGTCCAGCGAACGCCCCAACTTTATACACCGTTTGAATTTGGTCAACACAAAGGGAACACGATCAAATTACTCTATTGTTTTCATTGTGAGGGCATAGCGTAACATGGTGAGACTTGGAGCCGGCCAAACAGAATTTAACATTGGTTACAACGAACGATATCTTATGTCAAGAAAGCAGTTGTTGGCACAGCTCAAGTTGGCTGAGAGTCAGTTATCATCTCGTCTCCTCATCTCTGAAAATTGTTTACGTGGTTAGGAAATATCGATTACACTTCAAAAATGTGCCGAGCTCGAATAAGCGAAAGCAAGATAGTTTTATCTCCGGTCTTTTCCTCCAAAGCTTTCTTGTGTTGAATGCAGAGACGAACCGATTTGTGTACGTGTACTCATCCAGAAAAGCGAGTTGGACAGCTGAGCCTGGACGGTGGACCAATCCTTTTTCAAGCCAAGCTTCGGATCCAGCGCCTGGGAGCCGTGCTACTTGGCATCGCCTCTTTCGGGTGCTGCCGGAGCGGCAAGAAGCTTTCTGGGCAGATCCTTGGCGTCTCCTGCGCCTTGTTGGCTCTGACATGCACTGTCGAAAGGCGCCCCGCGTAGAGCGTGATCCGCATACATCTGTGGATTGATTTACACCACTTTCAGGCTGATCGTGATGAACCCTCGCGGCTGCTTACCTTCATAGACAATTGAAATGTCCATCACCACTTCAACAGAACCAACCAACGTCCACGCTGAGGAGCACTCGGTCATCACTCCAGAGACACAAGACGAATCATTTCATCAGACATCCTCAGTCAGCATCACCGACGAACCAAGCTCGGATGCGGCTGAAGAAACTACTGAACCTCAACCCCTGCCCTCTGCTGTAGAGGAATCCGAAGCATTCAGCGAAAATAAACGATTACCACTTCCAACACCATCCACACCATCTCAGAAAAATCAAGCATGCACCCCTAGCACTAGTCCGCCTATTCAGACTGATGAACGCTGGTTGATCAAGAAAATTCTTTGGCCACCCTTTCCTCCTTCTGGATCAAATCCCAAATCCATATCTATTGTGAGTATCATCGTTTACAGAACCTCTGCCACCATACAAGTTATCATGGCTGACCCCTTCTCGTACTGTAGATCATGCAAAATACCAATGGGCCATGTTCACTTCTGGCTGTTTGTAACATCCTTTTACTCCAGGGCTCAATTGTTCTTCCCGGGCCCCCAGATCGTACATCGATTTCCTTCCAGACCCTTTCCTCCGTCTTGGCCGATTACTTGGTCCGTCACTCCTCTGATCCCACAAATCTCAGCACCGCTCTTTCAGTCATTCCATCTTCTCGCACTGGTCTCGATCTCAATCCAAGATTCGGTTCAATTGACGGCTTTGGACCTGGATCAGGTGAACTTGCTTTGTTCAGTTCAGCAGGTGTCCCCTTGGTGCATGGCTGGGTTGCGGATCCGCAAGACCAGGATACATGGGATGCATTAATGAAATGTGGTGACTACAATAAAGCGGTTGAAGCAGTAGTTGTTGGAGAAGAGCTACTTGAAAAACCTCAAGAAGGCAAAGTCGATCGAGAAACGACTGCAGAAGAGAAACAGGCTATTCATGATGGTAGGTGATGCTCTACTGACTGTTTCACATGAAATCCTGACATCATTTATTGATTATACTGTGATTTTCTATGGTTTTCAGCTTGTGCAATCCGTCGGTTCTTGGACGCCAGCAGTACTCAGCTATCTTTTTTTGGACTCTTCCAACTCGTATCCGGTTTGGCTCCTGATTCTCTCACTGCTTTCTTTCGAAATTCGCATCTTTCAGTCCTTTATCGGCGCCCGATCATCTCACCGGCTCCACCGGCTCCTCTTCACCCCCCTCTTCCACCTCCACCTGAGCAAATAGACCCTGATTACTCCCATGAAACGATGCTGGAAGTTCATGCAATCTCTCAAAGTCTTGCCCAGGCCGAACTAGAGAGTCAGTCTCAGCATACATCCAATGAAGATGAAAGTGGAGTCCCTAAACTCTTTAGTCTGGTAACGGATATGTCATTTCTGAATGAGCGCCATATTGTCTGGGAAAGTTTGGAAGATGTCGAAGGTGGTATGAGCGAGTTTTATGATTGGAACCTGACTCGAAGTCGCCTCAAAGCACCACCTTCACGCCCATCAGGTCAACATGTTGCCAGCGGCCATTCAACTAGACGCGCTGTTCCACAGCAGCAGATCACTGAGCCCAATCAGCTTAACAGCGAGTACGTCTTTTACCACAGCCAACGCATCTTAGAATCTGTTCAGACTTTCTGATTTCTACGTACAGTCTGCTTTGTGCACAGCAGTTACAAGAAGAAGAGTATCGGAACCAGGAATCAAGAGCAGGTCTCCAATCTGGACGATTTTCTGATCCTTCACAGTCGTCACGGCAGACGCAAGGTCACATTCAACAACTTCCACCCCAACCTGCTCCTCATCCTCAAGTTATATCTGAAACATCAGGTACTCCGGCTCCCAGAAGTCAACAAGGCTTGATGCGATCGGGGAGTACTCATAGTCGTCGAGTCAGCCACGGGAGTGGACAAAAGAAGAAAAACTGTATCATTATGTGATGACGTTCAGTTGGCCTTGCTTTCCTCTCTATCTGTTTTGATTGATCTGAGCAGTTACGGACATTTTGTTTTGTTTCTCACTCTATGTTCTTCACTTATACTGTGATGAACCTTGTGTCTTTCTTCTATACGTCGTATGCACATAACATCAGATCAATCATCAGAGTTGCATGTTCCTTCTTTTGTATAACTGTGACAATAATTTTGATGCCTTGTATTTCTTTGTGTTCATTTTGGATAGCTCTTTGTTTGAATCTCTCTGTTTTATCTTCAAGACTAAAAATGTGTTTTGAGTATTTTCGTGACTTTTGCATCGCTGATATTGTGCATTCCTGGGTTATCAAATAGACCAACTCTTGCCTTTGGAAGTGGTAAGCCCAGGCCCTTTCCCCTCTTGCGCATTATCCGATTGATGGGACTTGAAACTAATGTGGCTAAACAAGATGACTGTCATGTAAGAAGCGTCAGGCAGTGGAAAATTGCCAGTAACTACAATCCTGTACTCAATAGTCGAACAGGAATAACCTGAACCAACCCGTTTCTAGCCACATTGCGGCCCAAGATTAGGCTAAGTACCAGATTCTAGTGAAGCAATTCATTGGTTAAACTATCTATAACCTGGGTTCACACAAGCACTGTCGCCCTCATACCATCTACGGCTTCTTCGAACACCGCTGTGATTCTAAATGATTCGTGGGCAGCCTTTATGGAATTCTGAATAGCCCACACGTGCTTGCTACTGTAACCTTGTCACCAGACCACCCAGGGTATATATACCTCTAAGCCTCTTCAATCACCTCGATCATTGGACGTTAGGTTTATCCAGTCATGCGTGAACATACGCGTTCTCTTGTATGGCTGATGATCTGTGTGTAGTCAGGAATGCGCAAGCGGTACTGGTAGTGAGGATGGTATGAGATACATCGTCAAGAATGTCCTGTAGACCGAGGTTTCCAGGGCGGCCATTCAGCGGCCAGCCCCACAGAATTAGCACCACCACTTTGAACGGTGTTGAAGACCATTGCAGAAACGGAAATAGTTCTTTATAAACCCATTCCGTGGTTCTTCCCCCAGTGACTCCTGAATAGCATCTTTCATTTCAATTTCGAGTCATCCTCATCTTTATTCACGCGATTTTTTGTTCATCTTCATCTAGAATAAGTCTATAGCCTACGCAAAGGAGTGATATACGCAAACTTATCAAAGAGATGCATACCTTCAATACTATCGCAAAGTTGATTCTTTTTTCGACGGCTTGGCAACTTGTTGGTGCCTCAGATTCAATCATTACGTGTGATCCAACTTGGAATTCTGTACCACTAGGCACTAGTGAAGGAAGGACCTGTAAGCACTTATCCCATACTATAGAGCTTTTCGGCGAATTTCCCCTAAATACATCCTCTCAGGTTGAGTTGAAGTCATTTGTCTTTTCTTAAACCTGCAGCTTGTCAGGTGCAAAACCAATTCTTCAAATGTAAAGCAGAGGACTGTTGGACTGGTATTCGGCCACCAGAGGGAGCCAATCACAGTTAAGTTTTGATATTCCAATGGCCATCTTCCACTAAGATCAATATCAATTATCTAATGAGACCTTGCTACGTTGCAACTTCTGTACTTTAACACAGAGTTAGATATTGTGTTCACAGATTGTTACCAGTATAAGGGTGAATTTGGTAAATCCAAGCAGATGAAGAATAAAGTCACTGTACATGCTGTGGCATATTGGGTGCTTCGGAACAAAGACCATATCAGTGAGTGACAAGTGGATTTTACTCAAGCACAATGTTCACTATACATGGCAATTCGCTGCATATTAAAGGTGCTGATTGTGCTTGATCTCTGCAGATGTGATTGGGTATGAAGGGACTGGCGCCCCGACCCCGCTTCCAGGATACAGATGTTATGATGTGGATTCTCCATTAACGCGTACGTGCAGACCCAAGACCTACTTTTTGAGCGATTCTGAGCAGAGAAATTGATGCAATGACTGCTCTTTGGCTGACGTTTTCTAACCTCACTTCCAGAGTGCCCATCTGCCAGTTGTACGGCAACAACCGTCGTGGACTAGTGGGATAGGCCGACTTTTGATCTTCCGGACCCTGGCAGCCTCACAGTCACTGCTGCCGCGATTTCTGCACTGTGCTGCACCCATTGACGCGGTTGTGGGTCTCTGAGGCGTGAAAAAGCGAGTGGACAATTTTTTTGTGTTGAACTTGATCGATTGCCTGGAATGCATTTTGTAATTCAACAAAAGTGTTCTCACTACATACTTGGATATTATCGCAATTGAAGCATTGAATATAGTACCGTTGTCCTTGCCGAGCTTTACTGTACTTCAACAACAATATCCTCGTTTGTATATGCTCCACGAATGTTTTTTGTTGCTAGCTTGACGTTCAAAATGAGATAACCTTGCAGGAGATCAAATCAGCAGTGGAATAGTAGCCCTACATTAATGATCCTTGAGGCAAAATATAAAAAACAGATTGGTACATAAAACAATCAGCTGTTTTCCTTGGTTATCTATACATTTTGCACAGTAAGTGGTGTGTGCAACCGATGTTGCGCTTCAATATCATCTTGGGTAGGTAAGAATTTGCTTTGTATATACAGGTGCATCTCACATTCAGCTTCCTATATATAAGATCTTCGTTGCAGGCCCAGTCCTACCGGTGGAATATTGGGCACATCACAGTCAAAATAAGGTATGGAGGGTTTGGAACTTGAAAGCTTTTCAAGCTGTTTTCTTTGAAAAAATGTACGCATCGAGAGAAACAGCTTGAAGTTTGAACATTCTATTCTGACCGGACCAAGCCTTGGAGTCAAAGGAACCGAATAACTATATAGACTGCACAAATAACTGGGAAGGCTTACCCTTGTGAAAGTATGGCTTCTTCAAACACCAATGGTATGTAACATGAACACTGTTCATTTACAGTGTGGTTGGGTTTGTTTCTGGATTCACCAGACTACACAGGACGTAAATACCTTTTAAGCGCATCAATCAGCAGACTTGAGGTGGCATCGTTTTCATGTTACCATTCAGTTATCTGTGTAGTCAGGAATATGTATCACATCACCTATTGGAGCCCCGTGTCATCCCATGGCCCATCTTTGAGAATATTCTTCACATTTTCTAGCAGCGGTGACCAGGCAACCAAACCTGGCGTAAAACTCCGGATCCGGAAAATATGACAGGAATAAAAAGAACATTGTTTAAAAGTTACTGAGGCCTTTCGCATCCTCCGTCGCCATCCGAATCAACTTTGTCAACTTTCAACGATTATCTTTTCCCTTAGGCGCGCTTAGTCTTTCTTTTTTGATCACAACAACTCTAGACGTCACGAAAATCCCGCCAGTTTCACGCGCAAATTTCTTCAAAAGATGTATACCTTCATCATCATTGCAAACTTGGTGATATTCTTAACGGCTTGGCCTTCTGTCAGTGCCTCAGCAATTTCGTGTGACGTGAGTTGGAATGCCGTGCCATTAGACCCAGGAAAAATAGGTATGCACTCGTCGCATGAAATTGAGATTTGCCTTCACTTCCCCTTCAGCTTGAGCTACATACCTTATGGCTAAAGTCCCAATGACTTTGTTCCCTCACTTCACAAGCTTGTCAAGCGGAAAAACACTACTCATGCAAAGTAGATGATTGTTGGCAAGGTGACCCACCCGCAAGGGGAGATGTTACATACAGTTGAGTTTCTTTTTTCTCCCAACATGAATATCACTCTAATAGGTTATCGCTTTGTTTTCTGCATACCACACAGACGTGATGGATCACATCTTTTTCAAGGATTGTCACTTGTACAAGGGTGACTTTGGGAACTCCAAGCAAGATAAAGCCGCAGTTCGTGTTCAGGCTTCGCGTTACTGGACGTTAATCGGGAAAACCCATCCCCATGCCAGTAAGTATCTTGTTCCAGTACGGTGTTCATCAGCGAGAACTCTCGCGAATCAAATCAGTTATGCCAGTTACTGATCTTGTTTTAATTTTCTAGATGTCATCGGGCATGAAGCTGGCAAGGAAGTCCCAAAGGTGCTTCCAGGGTATAGATGTTATCATCTGGATGGCTCACTACCACGTGTGTAAAGATCCTATTCCTCCAATCGTAGATGATCATGAATATCTACTGACAACATAAGATATCGACCGTTCTTCCATTATCAAACCGTCACTGTTTCACTTCCAGAGTGCCGGCGTGAAAGTTGTGAGGTAGTAGAAAATGCTCACTGGTGATCTGAACTTGGGCACACATTCACCTCTTCAATACGATCTCTAACGCTGCGTGCCGACTGACGCGTCTACAAGTCTAAGGCGCAAAAGAACAATGGACATTCTCAAAAGTTGCATTGGCTGGGCTCCACTTTACTTGACTCTGACCATGTACATACATACTAGATCTTTGGATTGATTGGCTGGGCTCCAACGTACTCCCAAAAGGCACTCCTCATTATATGTACATATTTCATTACCGCCACATATAAGGGTTATCCTGTCCACTCCGTTCGCCATCCAAAACCCTCTGTTTCATTTGCACGATGAGGAGGTCTTTGTCACTCTTCAATTGATGGAATCCCAGCAGAAATCAGTGAAGGAATCCTCTTGTGTTGATGTAGAACGTACTACAATCTTCATCTTTCATGGCATATTTTTGCTTCTTTGGTATAGGTTTACAGAACAGTCCACACTTCGTTGACCAGCCAAGTAGATGGTGGACATCTACCATTCTTTTACAATACACAGACAAGAGCAAAGCTCAAATTTGATCAACAAAAACCACCATTTACCTATATACAAGGCTCATTCTTCAGAAACAGCTTGGAAGCTTTAAATAAACCCTGTCTTTCACCTTTCATCATGTCAAAATGCATAACAGTCAGATATCCCAGTAGCCGAGCAGACTTGCACTGAGACTATGTCAACAATGACACTGGCCAACTGGGAATCAAATCAAGTACATACATACTCCGAACTCACCTATGTATACCATTACCAATTACCGAAAGCTTGTGAAAGCTAAAGGGAAGTCTAAGGTCTGATGTGATCTTGCTTGCATCCACTTTCATCGACTTGCTTTTATGACATCTATGACGTCTCAAAATTGATAGAGCAGATAGTAGAAACGGTACGGAGGTTGGCCAGAGGGAGCCAGAGGGAGCCTAATGATCGATTGCTTTGAAATTGAGGTGATCTGTGATCTTTCCAGTACAAGCATGAAGCAAATGCAGTTGTATGTAACTTGTAACAATTTACATACAGCCAAGTGGTAATGTACATATATACGGCATTCAGGATTCATTACCACACACTCTTGATCTTCATACATACATAGTCAGACTCGCAACTTTGTTCTCTCGCTGATATCGTCACTCTATCCTTGATGAACCCTTCCCAGCCTTCATCGTCGTCTCCTCGAACATCAGTCTCAATTGATCAATCTACTGAGCAACTATTAGAGTCTTTCAGACACGATTGGCTCAACGAAGTCAAACGCACCAAACGTCTCCCTACTACGTCATGTGATAAGCACAACTCTACCACAGGCCCAGCCCCTCCGATTCATTCGCCGCACTTGTCCGAGTCCGAACCAGCTCCATCATCTCAAAGAAAACACAGTTATCTTGATCAGCGGATAGAACCAACTGCTTTGAATGTTGATCAATCGACCGGTACCTTGGAAATCGACACAGCGAATGGTGATGAAATACCTGCCCGAAGAGCCCATTCGCCTGTAATTACCTATGCAATGGCTGTCTACTACGAGAAGATCGGCTTGTTGGACAATGCTTTAGACTTGTACCGTACGGCATTCAAGGCTGATCCCACAGTCGACCGTCAGTACCACTGCCTCAACGCCCAAGAGCTTGACGCACTGGAGCAACAATTTGACAGGTTAGATCAATTGGAATATCAAAGCCTCGTCACCTTCGTACCGTCTGAGACCTCAAAAATGCAGAACGATGGCAAAGGCAAAGCACCAGCTCTTCGCGACAACAATTCGGCTTTCAAATACTCTAGGCCTATACACATTGAAGATGATTATCAGATGGAGGGTTCCGCTCGATCTTGTAAAGCATTACCTATTGCGCACAACCTCCCTGACCTTTCCCGAACTTTGCCAGCTCATCAGAAATTGCCGAAAAATCGGCGCACTCGCATAGAAAATGCTGACCACGCGCCACCACCAACAGAACAAATTGATGATCAACCAAGCGACACAAGGAAATTTCTTCGAGGATTGCTGAAAAGCTACCAAGATAATCCATGGATCCGTCCTCCAACCCTTGCACCAGAAGAAAAGTTAGAGACAGGCGAAGAAGATGCGACTGCCGAAGGACACGGACCGTCCCCGGACGTTTCTGACACATCAAAACTTATCGATGATGCATTACCTTTGGATTTTAAGGTGGAGGAAAACGCATCTGGCTTCACGTCAGATTCTCAATCTACCCCGGTAAAACATCGCGAAAGCAATTTTGCAGCACCATTGGCGGAATCCGATTGGAACCCTCAATTTGAGCCTGATGACTTGACTCGACCTTGCCCTTTAAGATCTTTACCGCATGAGATTTTGTTATACATATTCCATTTGTGTCTCAAGCCTCACAGTTTTACCTTTGTCCATTCACATGTAATTTTCATCGAGCGTTTTGCACAAGTTTCACGATTGAGCCGATTGTTAATGCTCGAAGATCAGCTTTGGAAACCGATTTGTGAAGAAACCTACAGTCGCAAATTTCTAAAAGATGATATTTGTATCACCCGAGGTTTTGAACATGACATTCGCGAAGTTTGTCAAAGGTGGCATGGTATGGATTGGCGTCGGATGTATATCGAAGAGTTTGAGTCACCATTCCTTCTGCAAAACTATATGTTCCTTCTCATCTCATATCAATTTCAAGTTTTTAGACATCTTTCTGATAATGTATATAAGTAGCTCTGACCATTGATGCAAATTATGGCAGACCTCGTGTGCGCGAAGATGGTTGCTTCATTGCACCTATCAGCTATCCTCGTCTAGGCGAGTCTGACAACCCTTGGTATACTGTCAGTTCCAGCATCACAAAATCATACCTGATCTCACGCTCATAATCTCATATTAACATCAACTTTGTTTCTCTTCCTTGTTGTGGCTACCTTGGGACAGCCCACACACTTTGTCACCTACTACCGATACTTGCGCTTCTTCTCCGATGGTACCTGTCTCAATTTCACCACAAGTGATCACCCCGCTAGAGTAGTACGCACGTTCGACAAACCTTTACGTGCGAAGGGCCTCACAATCGGTAGATGGGAACTTGTGGGTGATTTGATCAACATCTGGGACCTCGAAGAGCGCGCGATGCCTCACGCAAACCCTAGGATTCGTGCAACTATGGACTCTTCAGACACATTACCGCCAAGCAACTTCCAGTTAACGTATAAGCTACAAATGCGATGCCGACTTAAAAGCACGCAGCGAGGCAAAATGTGAGTGAATCATTGAACTCATTATCCTTCAAATTTATCAAAGTTCAGATAACTGATATATTCGACTCGATATCGAATACTGATTGATAGGAACAAGCTCGAAATTCTCCATCTTGCTACTATCAACAAAAGGACCGGAGAAATAGTACAAGTACCTCTTACACACTCCAAACCGTTTTTCTTTTCGCGTGTACTGGCATACGAGTCAAGCNAAGCCATAAACATGTCTGAAGAGGCTACCTTTCGTTGAGGTATGCTTCAATACTTGTAATTGAGCCATCAACAGGCGGAAGTGTGGAGGTCAGCAGATATTCTTCTAGGGAAACTTCCATATGTTTCTGACGCTTGGCCGTCAATCTGACTTTCCTTTGCCGTCAGGATGCTTCAAAATTGGCACGGGAAGATTATGTGATCAAGTTAAGTGTTTAACTGCGTTTTCAAGATGCTGTGTCATGTATTTGTATGTATCACCGTTGTATAACTGAAGGACAAGTGATCTTGACGAATTTCAGCTTAGCATTCAAGACTGTCACCTTGAACAGATCAATATGAATGAGGAAGTCTCCAAAGTTTAAAACTCTCAACAAAGCATCGGAATCACACATAAATGATGATGCCAAACTCCTCAAGTTTGTTCCATGTAAAGGACCTCATTCACTGTAAGCTGAGACGCAATGAGTACAATGGTGACCGGATAACATAATCTCACTTTTAATTTATTATGTGTTCCACATGAGTATATTCAAGTTATCTCCAAAGCCCTTGATTCGATGCCTTTGATGGAGCTTGAAAGAGGCAACATTGAATCTTTTCTACCACTTTCATCTCTCAAATTCCCACACAGCACCACTTCTTCATGTGACAAAGTCTCTTTGAAGCATTGGTACCAGATGTGAAATTTTGTGCTCATAGACTGTATATAAAACTCCTGTGCGCTATCGGCTGG
>KZ144922.1:0-10216 GCA_002157085.1 Melampsora occidentalis | reverse complement strand
GTGAGGAGGAGATTGTAGGTAGTGTCAGATGATGAAGGTAAGATCCCATTGAGACCTGTGAGTACTTGCAAATGGCAGATCACAATGGAGATATAAGGAGAACTGAAGTCAAGAGTCACCAATTACATCTATATCACATGCACCTTCAATCAGGTTATCATTTTGTAAGGCTGGGCTGTGGGTTTGGCTCAAAACCAAGCCCTGTCATAATCTATGCAACAAATAAGCATTTATTGGTTAATTTGACTCAATGTGGGCCTATGTTGTGTTCTCATCTCTGCATAAAAAATGTGAGCAATTCTGATTGGATTGTTTTTCGAAGTTGACTCTCTAAAAGCGCTTTCAGTTGGAGAAAAGTGAGAGTTTTGAACTGCATCAAAGCCTTCTTTCGACGATCAAGAGGTAAGATTCAACCAAATGATTCCAAATCTTAACACACATTTCTATCCATTGACAAATTGCAGGTTAAGTTCGAATGCCATTGATTATGTATCACTTTTTGGTGAAATGCACACTCTTAAATCGGGAAGTAATTAGCCTGAAGAGAGAATCTTGAGGGCGTCAATCGAACACTAGAAAATATGGTGCCATCCAAGCTGCAGGAAGCATAAAAAGCACGCGTCTTCAGAACTTCCTTGGCAGCTGAGATGGAATCAGATGACCGATGGCTGCGAGTGCATAGTCAGGGCGCCGGCCCCGGTGGTTTTGGACATCGAACGTTGGGGCGCTGATCAAGACGTCACAGTCTGAGACTGAGTCACTGCATCCATCTCTAGCTCTTGCACTGACTCTGCAGCTTGATCAATCCCTGATCTCTTTCGCTCATCTCAAAATGAAGGTAGCCGTGATTGGAGGTGGAATCAGTGGACTAGGTGCTGTCTGGGTGAGCGTTTGAGACACCCTCTGAATGTTCCATACTTGATGTTTCACTGACGATTTGATCAGCTTTTGAATGAACATTCTGAGCACCAAGTCGAACTTTTCGAAGCAAATGATTATGTTGGTGGTCATACCCATACCGTTCCACTTCCCACCAATGCTATGGTGGACACTGGTTTCATCGTCTTTAATCGGCTCACGTATCCTAACTTCACGCGACTTCTCAATATACTGGGCGTTCGTAGTGGTCCCTCCGAAATGTCTTTCTCAGTTCGCGTTGGTTCAAAGTATGAGTGGGCTGGGACAGGTTTAATGGCAGCATTTGCTGGGGCATCTGATTGGGGCGCTCAAGCTCGCATGTTGTGGGACATCATCCGTTTCAATGCCAACGCCCCAGACGCCCTGCTCGATCCACGTCCATCGCTGAGTGTTGGGGAATACTTAAACGAAAATGGCTATTCAGATGTGTTCAGGCGTCATTACCTATTGGTAAGCTCGTTTGTTCCGCATACGTGCTTAAGACTTCATATGGCTGAATCTCCTGGATTTGAACAGCCAATGACTTCTGCCATCTGGTCAACCCCTGCAGACAAAACCGCTCTGTTATTCCCGATAAAAACCCTCGTACGATTTCTTTCCAACCATCACCTACTACAAGTCTTCGGTCAGCCAGAGTGGTTAACAATCCCTGGGGGCGCTCGTACCTATGTAGAAGCTATATTACGGAAACTTCCACAACCTCAACTTCATACAAGTGCATCTGTGACCTCCATTCGGCGCGAGGGAGATGACAAACTCACTGTCTTACTCGAATCTGGGAAGGAGTATGGGCCATTCGATCAAGTGATTTTTGCTTCTCACGCCGATGAGACCTCGAAAATCCTGGCATCGGACGCATCGGACGCAGCCTGCGATCAGGCGTTATCCGTCTTATCTCGATTTTCTTGCACTGCGAACCATGCAGTACTGCATTCTGATCCGAGCTTGATGCCCAAACAGCGTAACTGTTGGACAGCTTGGAACTATTTGATTCATGACTCTGGTGAAGCTTATGAGAAAGATCGCTTGGAAGACACCGTTTGTCTGTCGGTCTCCTGTCACTACCCTTCATGCTTGATTGACGCAAAATAAGATCAATGATATACTTATGTCAAGTGCTGACTATCTATAGGACTTACTGGATGAATCGGCTTCAGCCTGATACGTTACCAGAGAGCATCCATGGGCCTGTGTTTGTCAGCCTCAACCCACCTGATAGTGCGATCTTTCCTAAAGATGTCATCGGAAGGTGGACATATCATCACCCTGTTTATTCAGCCGAAGTGGGTATCCATCTTTCAATTCGAAAATCTAGATAGTGTAACTGACAAGCTGGCATGNTAGAGTGTGGCAGCACAGGATAAGATTTCAGAAATACAGACTCAGGGACGGATGAGCTTTGTAGGCGCATGGACTGGCTACGGTTTTCATGAAGACGGGTTTCGGTCCGCGCTGAGATTGATGACAGTCGGAGCAGGTGAAAAGATATTTGGGGTCAAGTGCCCAGTGGGAATGAATCCTCGAATACCTTCCACAGAATCTAGACGTACGCCTGTAGCGATACGCGTCACCATTGGAGTAGTCGATTGGTTTGTGAAGAGGATATTTGGGAACGAGAACCATCAGATACCCAATCGTACCAAAAATACTTAGGCTGATGTGGATTCCAATTTGCCCCTGATCATCAGTTTTGATTTCTTGAATACATGATGTTGTAAGACTAGATTGTTGTACGGCGATCACGCTAAATGAAGAAATGAAGACCAGCGAGAAGGTCATAATTTGGTGGGGCTGTGAATTCTTGAATACAAAGAGGGAAGAGATACTAAAGAAAAGTAATTAAGACACCCATGCATGATAATCACAACTCTCTGGTAGCAATTCCGGCCATGTGAATGAAACTTGTTGAGGTGATGATGCAGCGCGCCGCTCACAAATTGACACATTTGATGGGTTCCACTCGACTTTATGGAGCCGATGCAGACGACTGTGCCGCGACTATGACCTAAGGATTGTTAAAACTAGGAATTGATGCCGAGATGAAGAATCCACCAAATACGCCCTGTCTGAGGCAGCGGAATACATGCATGTGAGATGAACCGGATCGTTGGGTTTGATGGTCGGGTGTGATTGCACTATAAAAAGCGAGCAACCTTTTTAAAACTTCAAAACTTTGAATTGATCAACTCAAGGCTACGGAGATAGCCTACTGAACAAGTAGGTTAGTTTTTTGAGATAATCAAAATAAAGTACGTATACAAAAATCGAGAACAAAAGGTAAAATGTACGGTCAAATATCAAAATCAAAGAACAACGTGCTTATGATAGAACTACACAAGTATGTGTCAGGGTTCAATTGGTCATCCCGAAGACTCTATGATTATGAAGAAATGGATCCATCAAACTCTCAGTGTCTGATAATATGCTTTCCACCTCCGCCTTTTCGAGATCTTCTTCCTGCCATGGTCGAGCCTGTTCACGTAACTCAGAAAGGAACATCTTGGGGTTGATATCTTCCAATCCAACGCTCGAGATGGCTTTTTGACCTCTGGGCGGGGCAGTGGAGGTGAATCGCACAGGCGAAAGAAGCTTGGAATCATGAATCGCTCGATAAGCTCCAGGTTGGATTCTAGGTGGACCAACACGGGAAACGGATAGGATAGGCGGAGAAGGAGTGATGTGAACCTTGTCGCTCAAAGCTCTCACAGTAAGTCCCGCAGGAGTGAGAAGGTCCTCAATTGTAGGCGGAGTGTTGAGCGATAAAGTCAACCTAGGAGTCTCCATGAAAGAAGTCTGATTGACTGCTCTTGGCGTCGCAAGCTGTGATTGGCTCTCGGGCTCAAGTCTGGGTACCACCTCTCCTTCGATACCCAAGTTCTGTGGTAGATTGGAAGTACATGGTCACTACACTTGAGTATCTCTGATCAAGAATTGCACAAGGGAAAGCCAAAACATGTTGGTATATGTACACTTACGACGCAGAGACCGCAAGACGCGAGTGACATGTCCTCCAACCTTGCGGCCAATGTCTCACTCCTCGTGAGTGTGGCCTTGGCATCCGCCTTCCGGATAGATTTGTTACAGCGCGGAAGCTCCTCAGCTTGTTTTGGCTGACGCTGTTTTGGCTGACGTCGTTTCGTCTGATAAGGTAATCAAGGAAAAAAGGATATCAGCATGGAGACTCGGAGTATATAGAAAGTTTGCCTGAAAACTCACGAGAGGCCGCGATTTGGGAAATCGGGCAAGTGGTCGCTCATCGTCGGTATCAACTTCTTCAAATTCCATTATGACCCGCTGTGAGAAATTTTGGCTGACGGATGGCTCCCTGAAGGGCTTCTTATTCTGTGAATCAGAATACGCACATAAAAAGAGTCAAATCCCCATACGCGGTATACGAGCTGAATGAATGTAGAGCTTATGAAGTGAAGCAGCATACCGAACATTGTGCATTATATCTTTTTAGAATACTCCTGTTGAATTGTGAATCGACATGAATATCTTCGGACTGTTCACGTTAAATGCAATGCGTCAATAAAGACTACGACTTTTGCGGTCAACGCGAAGAAAAAAGATCACCTCCGTGTCTTCTGAAACAGGTTGTGAGGTTTCTGCGATTCGATGGACCTGAGCACAAGGAGAGGAAGACACCTGATGAGCCCCTTTTTTCCAAGATGACAGCATCCTCTGGTGCTTTATTAAAACATTGAAGGGATGATACTCACATCAGGAACGTAAGATTGTTGTTTCTTTGATCTTGACTTCGGTGCTAAGCTCTGAAGCACTGAGCCAACCATGAAGCGAGAGCGGGATGAATTTACTTGAGGCATTTTTCAGATAAGTTGATTGAGAATATAGATATTCAAGAAGTGGTTAATGGGAGTGGAAGAATAAGAAGTGGAGATGAGCAGATTTCGAAATTCGTGGTATAAAGATGAGGAGAATGATGATTGCGATCATGAGGCTGAGGGTTTATATAGAGGTTTTCGGGAAAAAAAATTCTGCTGTAGACAGGCTTCTCTCAGATTGGAAGCCCATTGGATCGCCATCTAGAGAGGTTCCTGAATCATCGATGGACGCATTGCCTGCCCTCGGCACCAGGAACAAAATTTGTGTATGAAGCATTGCACAGACTATATTTCTCCGTGAACCAAAATGCGCGGAGTTTGCAGGATGGAAGATTCAAACTCGTGAGCAGTGAATGAATTTTGTCGATGTCCATCAGAACTTCAAAATCATGCATCAACCCAAAATGTTCCTTGACAAGGCTGATGAATGTTTACTGCCTTTCTGAGCCTTCCTTGGGGCATTGGGCCTGGTGAGGCATCTTGTCATGCACATGCATTAGGCTCTATATCTAATTTCATATTCTTCTGGGAGTCACGAAGTCGATATTTTGCCTCCTCAATGGAAGGCTTGGAGCATTTAAATTCACCTTCCGAATTTCAAACTTGAACGGCATGCCTTCTTCTAAAGTATTGCAGTCATTCATAAATCCAGTATCGACTCCATCTAAACGCGGGACCTTACTCTATCTGAATAAATTTGCCTGTCTCTCTTGCTATCCAGTAGCTGAACAGGCAGATTAAGATGTTTATCGCAAATAAAGGACTACCCTTGATGTTATTGGAAAAAAAGAAGAAAAACTTATGTAGCTAAAAGCGTTGGGGAATTAATGGCTGTCATATCTTCGAATTGAAAGCAAACTGCGAGGGCTTCTCTGCAGACTTTGAAGGTATGTGAACTACACCATGTCAGTGAAGCGTCGGGGTTTTCCTAGCCCTTGATGACCAAGCAGCGGATACTCTGGAGTCGAGGCACATGCAAATCTAGAGTCAAGTGATAGTCTCCACTTTCGACAGTACAACCTAAAAAAACTCAAAGAATGATGTGGCCGAAATAGGACACTAGTTGACACCGGTGCTAGGTGAAGTTGGACATGGTTGTGGATCCAGAAGTGCTCTAGAATTAGTGTTTGAATTTCTTGAATACATAGGTGTATTGCTGACCACAGCATATGTCAGAACCAACAAGGAATCTTGATAAGGAAAGGAGTTGCAAGTGCGAAATGGATGACTAGAACAAGAAGCTTCTATCTTGGGATGTGCCATTGGGAGAAGCCGGGCTGCGCCCTGTCTCATACTGGCACGTAGGCAAAAGGGAAGTTTGCTAGGCGAAGCCGCGCCGTGCCGGAGGCTGGCGCGGAGGTCAGATTGCAGGACTAAGACACCCCTTGGGGTGGTAGAGGACCTAATCTATCACAACCCAAATAAAGGAAAACGACGAGACGAGCTGGAAAGAAAAAGAAAGAACAAGAGCTAGTAGGAGGAAAAAGAAAAAAGGATTTTTTTTTTTTTTTTTAAAAAAGAGAAAAACATCGCATACAGCCCCCTTTTGATTCGCTCTTTCCACGAGCCCCCCTGGTTAATTTCCCCTTCCTTTCTATTACATGTATCATTTTTTATTTTATTTTATAATGTTTTCTGGCTGTTGAAACGTAGAGCTGAAAGAAAAAAAGGAACTGGATTATCTATTCTAGTCGTTTTGCTTAAGAGAACGTCGAAGTGTGCCCCAGCAGCTTGAGCTGATGACGAGGATGCGGGTGGGTGGGTTTTTGACAGCTGTGCGAGTCAGTCGTGCCCGTTTGAACAGGGTAACTAGCGTAGAACCGAGAATCTGCACGTTGAACTGGAGTCGGCTAATTTTTTAGGAAATTTTTGCGACGAGGATTTTGCAGCATTGAATGAAACAAATTTCTGCAGGACAAACAGGAAAACTCGCCAGTACCAGAAGATGTACATTCGTGGTTCCTGGTTGGGTGTTACAGGAATTTGTCAGCTGCGGATCAGTACAACGTTAGATGTTCGGTTCGCGCCCGTGAACCCCTCACATACACATCCCACTTGCTTAATCGATACATCAAGCACGATTGCATATCATCCAGTGATTTTCACAAACTAAAATCATCTTGCATCTCAAACTCCACTCTGTTGTCCATGGGGCAAAAAAACCCGATCTTTTCAGAGAACTTCATGTCCAAGGACCATGAGATCTTTGAAAGATGGATACTTGATTCTTCTGATTTGTCTTGTGCCTACTACTTGACTTGCATTACATTGACAATCACCCAATAGTAATCACAAGTCACTTGGGCGACTTCAAGTTGCCAAACTGACCGAGTACTAAAGAATTGAGTTCAAATCATCCTTTGCTCGTGTCTCTATGCCAGTACCACCCTTTTTGCATCCAGTAGCTTAGCTGTCTCTCTGTTCTCAGTTCCCAACTACTGTCCCGCACTGGGTAATACAGACACAAGTTTAAACTTGGGTATAATTGAAGCCAAGTCTTAAGTTTGGCCATTTTGAAATTTAATTGAATACTATCAGTGTTAAATCAAGAAACAAAGGAGTATATATAAAGCATAGTGTCATATAGAATCATGAAAGGTTTTTTTATGAAGAATATCTTACGGAACTAGTTATATCGTGTTTTGTATTTATTTTTCTAAGGTAGATTGAGTTTCGACACGTCTAGTACAGCAGTATTGGGTTTCAGGGTGAGTAGGTCGGGGTTTATTATGCACTACGGTATGTTCTGCGCCACGTCTTGTCAACACTCTCAAGGTAGGTCTGTCCAGGCCACAAGTTGGTGAGTGCACCTGTAGGGGTGTAATCTTTGATATTATGCTTTTCTTCTCTCAACTGAATTCAAATGCGGAAAGTGGTGATTGATTAGTTTCCGAAACTTGACCACTCAAACACGCGATAGTTGCTCAAGGAGAGATACTTACATGAAGAGCTTTTTGCCATTCTTCACACGAGCTTACGGTCATTTCTTCTAGCCGTTTGCTCAAGTTCATCTTTTGTTTGATCTCACTGACGTCACCCTTGACAGAGATTTCGAAGAAACTAGAAGCCAAACCACTACCATAACTGTACATTCCGATCTTCTTACCCACAAAGCTGGATGCATCTTCAACTGAGTCAAGAAGAGACGCTAATCCACCGTAGAGAGAAGCTGTATACATGTTTCCGAGTTGTTTCATGCATTTGGTGGTAGGAGCTACTTTTGTGTCGTACATTTCCTTTCCGAGTTTCAAGAAAGTCTTTTCGAGGTCTTTGTGACTATAAGTCTTCGAGCGAGGCATGGATGCCAATGCCTTATCAACTCCTTCGAATTTTTTGCTATCAGGATCACTCAAAAAGTCGAGGTATAGCTACGAGGAGACAAAGAAGAGTCATTGACATGTTTAAATAAAGTCACAATATCGTATGGAGACTTACAAGTCGGGCAGCAGCTTTTTGCACCAATTTTCCATAAGGTCCATGGAAGGCCACGTAATCAAAATAATCTAACTGAAGTTTAGCCTTAGGATCTTGATCAGCACTTGAAGGCTTTAAATCGAGTTTTTTGCATCGTTTTTCCCTGTATCGGTCATAGACGTTGTCTAAGGCTGACAAGTAAGCCACTAAAGTGAGTGGCCCGTCTACCTCGGGGAATTCTGAAGCGAGCTCAGGCTTGTAGAAGTCCCATGAATTGATCATGTGAGTACCGTGTGTGGCTTCAAAACCAAGACGCGCGTCAGGTCAATCGAACAAACAGCAATGTAAAACACTTTAAAAACTCACGCTCAAATACAAGAGGCGCATTGGGTCCGATGAGCATAGCAACTGCTCCAGCCCCACCAACTGGTCGAGCAGGACCGTCTGCATAGACTGCGATGTCACCTGCAACAACGAGACCGTATCGTCCATCCCAGCTGCTTCCTTCAACCCAATTGATCACATTGAAGAGAGCGGCGGTACCGCCATAACACGCGTTTTTGGAGTCAATACCTTCGATATCGGTGTTTCCAGATGTAGCAAAAAGATCCATGAGTACGGTTTTGACTGATTTTGATTTGTCAATGATGGATTCGGTTCCAACATCAATTCTACCAATTGATCGAGGATCAATATCGTATTTTTGTAATAAAGATTGGGTCACTGGGGCATGTACAATTGGATATGGGTAAGTAAACGTGTCAAAAGAATGCGAGAATAGGGATAAAAACAAGATACCGACCTGTGAGAAGGAAACTGTTGATATCTTCACGATCGTCACAGTAAGCCATGCGCTCTTGGCCTAGACCGATAGTATATTTGCCAGCAGCCACTTGATCGAATTTCTCAAGATCGGGTTGTGAGATACACCGTTTGGGGAAGTAAACATCCATAGCCCCTGTATTATGTTCATATCGGGAATTTCAAAGCATTGTCAGCCGGGGCTTCGAGAGATTGAACGAGAGAGTATGTAACGTACAAATTCCAACATCCCGTGGTCGAGTGTTGTCAGATGAGGGTGTGTGAGGTGACCATCTGCCAAGGTTGGGTCCTGCCGAGTGATTAGGCGAGGTAGGTGAGGTGATGTACTCATTGACGTTGGCCATTTGCCTGAAATCCGGTGAAGTAGGGCTTAGAGTAGCTTGGGGTACTGATCCATTTCCGTTTGCGTGGTGTCCATTTGAACCATTACCATTCGAATGAGACATGATTTGAAGAGTTTTGAAGGATGAAAGATAGGGTAATAGATGGTCTAGTGATTTGATAATAAATAGGTAAATGGTATTGTTTTATGAGTGAGAGATGAACTGATAAAGTAAGTTGAGATGGTAAACAAGATGGAAGGTTCTTCGGCTTTTAAAAGTGATTTGAGCTTAAATAGGTATAAGAAAAATTACATACACACTCTCAACTTGCAACATGTAAAACCCTTGATCGATTGAAATTTACAGTCAAGAGTCGACTCACTCATTTATCCAGTCCCCACTGTAAAAACTCTTTCACCTTTATGTATAGCTCATCATCAGCGTTATCTCATCATCATCATCTCTCCTCTTCTGTTACAATACATAGGTAATTCATTTCAATTTAATATAAGTGCAGATGGTTATAAGCTCCCCACTAATTTCCCACCGCCTGCTTCTCCTCAGGCACTGTGTTTATTCACCCCATCTTATATGAAGGACTCCTGAGCGGCACGTACACATCAATTGTTTCACGTCTATCTATCCATGCACGGAGACGGTAGAGCTTCAATTCTTTCTGATCAAACCACAGGTGCGGTCCCGTTGACGAACTTCTACTTACTTGCATTGAATCTCGGTAGCTAGAATGGATCTAGAGGGGCTGTGAGAAGAACCTCATGGGGGAATTTCATCATTCATCAAGTTATCCCAATGTCATCCTACGAGGTAGATTATGAATGTTCTCTTTACAGGGGGTGGTCACTTGTTTCCAAGTTCATGGAATAATCCTGCTTC
>MWRL01016870.1:0-11156 GCA_002157085.1 Melampsora occidentalis | reverse complement strand
AGCCTCAGAGCAATTCAAGACAGCTCAGAGCCACTTGGAGCTTATCCCAGATCTACCTTTGAAGTTTTCATCATGCGCTAGGAAGGTTGTAACCTATTGATCAACAAGAGTTGTTTCGTTTCAAAGACCAACTTGAGAGAACGTTACCACCTTGAATCCCTCCCTCATTGACCCAACTCACTACATGTCGTATCACAGAACCTCTTACCTATCAGTTTTTCTGACAACCTTTGTTAAATAATCATATTTCATCTTCTTCCCTCCATGCTCCAGATCAATTTCATGTTGTATCGATTTCCGATTTCATATGTATAGTACTTATATTGTACACACTCATATACACTCACCCTTAATTTCATACAACTGATCTAAACTGAGTCTGACTTCCATCTCTCTCACCTCAAAATATTTTTTGTATCGTATTGTATTGACTTTAGCTCACCTCACAAGTTGGATACATATGTATATCCGTAACAAATTTCATGAACTGCATACACCCAACACACCCTGACACACCACCCGACAAGTCTCGCACATTCACATTGAGATGTTCAATCATTCTATATCCATTTAATTCACTCTCCCTCATGTCAAGAATGACCACAGCTTGACGTATTTTTATTTTAAACTTACAAATTTATTTGATATACCCATCCACTGATATTGTGGTTTAGTTGAGACACAAGTGACTACTCGCTCATTTGTTCTGTTTTTTCAAGATAAACACATTTATTAAAAAATAAAGATCGTTGAGAGAGTGGAAAGGACATTTTTTTCTAGATTTTCGTTGAAAATAAGTGTTGACTAGGTATGTATCAACAAGTTTTCATTAACTTTTGAGTGAAATAGAAACAAAGATCGAGAACCTGTAAGGAACAATTTTGTTGAGTTGAAGAAAACAAAACAAATTAAGGAGTAAGAATTTAGTAAGAGACACAGAAAACCAAGTTAATAGATATCATTTCTTTGGTTTTTGAAAATCAAACAGAAGAGAACAAAAGGGTTCTTGAAGCGATATAGTGATTCAATCATAGTGATAAAGTCAAGTAATCATATGTCTGAGAGGTCGGAGTTATCTGACAAGTTGCTGTTGTTTTGCAAGTCGTAGCGGTCTGAACAGTCGTTGTTGTTTTGGGAGTCGGAGTCGGAGTCGGGTCTTTTTTGAGGCCTGTCGTTTTCATTATATCCCAATGCCAATGCTTCAAGCTTTCGTTTCATGGCTGATTTCTTCTTTTTTGAAATCCTTGACGACTTGTGTTGACTGGATTCGAGTCCAGGAGGTTGAGTGTTGTCTGTTTGATTCAAGTTTCTAATTTCTTCCTCGGTTTCAGAAGGTAGATGAGAGTGAATCTCTTGACGCTGATTACGGGAAGTATCTTTCTTTTGGGACTTTCGACGCCTTTGAGGTAGATTCAAATTTGAAATTTCATTATTGGGGATCTTTTCAATGATGAATAAGCCGTTCCTGATATCTGAAAGCCAGTTCTTAACAGTTGTACCCTTGGCAAGACGATGACCTTCTTTGAGTTCCTCCTCTGATAATAAACTACCGGGCTTCCGCGTTATGCGCAGCGACAGACCCTTTCTATTTATTTCGTCTTGGGGATCGGGCATCTTTGGAAAGATTTTATCTTTGGACACAGCACCTATTGACGCCCAAGAATCAGTACAAAATCTGATAAATTTTTGAATTTGTGGCTCAATAGCTTACCAATGAGCTCGTTAAGTTCTCTCCCAAGACGAATCTTGCGTTCGTCGCTGGGTTGCCGAGGCTTAGAACCTTCCACCTTCGTTACGGCGGACTTACCGTGTATGTATGATGCTAAAGTCTGAGGGACTTTGACATCATTCGATGCCCATCCAGCAAAGGAGAGGCTGTTCGAGTAAACCTGTGTCCAGCCTTCAGTGCTGCCACAACTTACTGCAGCCAAGTAGTATGAGACCTGGTACCGTTGGCACACTACAGAAAACTGTGAAAAAAACAAACAGCTTCAGTATCAAGAACAAAATGACGATGAGAGCAATGCTAACCAAAAGGTGTAAAAATGATGATACAATAGTGAAGTGGACTAAAAGTCAAGTGAAACAGAGAGAAGACTACGCACAGCATGATGTGCTTTTCGCAACTCCACCAGAGATTTTTTCTGTATATTAGCTACTGAGGTCGTGGAACTGGGCTTTCCGTGTGATAGGTGGAGCTTTTCAACATCCACAAGTTTGTCGAACAAAGGCTGGTATTTCATCTGTTCTTCGGCTGACAATGTGTGGACCGAAGGAGCACATGTTGTCTCGTTGAGGTGCTGAAAGCTGGGATCTTCGCCATCTTCGCAACCTTCATCTTCGTCTTCATCAGGTAACTTAGAGAGATCGGGTAATTTAGCTAGTGCAAAGAAATAGGGGTCTCGGAAGACATCCTTCTCGTCTTTGCTGAGGCCTTTCCATAATTTTGCAACAGTCTGATTACGGTCGGTCCAATCTTGACTGTTTCCTGGCTCTGCAACTGAAAGGAAATTTGAATAAGAAAATAGAAACAACATTCGATAACAGAACCAAGAAAACGTACGCTTTTCTGATAGAGGCAGATAACAAAATGCCAAGAATCGAATCCATGGATTCGCGTGGCCCTTCTTTGCACCTTCGCCGCTGGAAAGAAGCCGATCCGAACGATACAACTGTTTTGTTAGCCAGCGCAAAGACCTGTAATACAGATAGGAATTGACTTACACAATATTCCAGACGACAGCCTCAGGCACCTCCCCCATCAGGGCCGCCATGAGCATCCGTTTTTCATATTCCAAGCGGATACTCAGCACTAAAGATCTTATCTCGGACGGTGCTTTACTTTTCTTTGAACCTTGTTGGGCAATTGCTTGGCGAAGGGTAACTACGGTCCAGTCCTCCAAATGGTCTTCGAAATCGTTGAGTTGTAGTCCTGGGAAGCGAGACTGAAAGACCCTTGGTGTAGTTGATGCAGGACCATCATCGTTGGTTTGATCATTTTCTAATTCAAGAGGTAGCGAATCCTGGAGGTCATTTGAGTTGTTGTTTGAGTTAACTCCGCTTTGTTCTTGAGCAGCTTGAGTAGATGAAGCGTCTCCGCTTTTCTTCGATGTAGTTTTTTTTTGTCGTGACTTGGTTTTTGCAGCCGATTTGACTTGAGATTGAATTGAGCCGGATGAGACATTTCTAGATGTTCGGTGAGAGTGAGTTGATTGTTTAGATCTGGTTGAAACCATTCTTTAGAAGAGTGAAGATGAAATGATGGAAGTGATGTGGACGGTGATGTGGTCTTTAAGAACGATGAATGCGATGGGTAAAGGGTTCTCAAAATACCTGTATAAACACATTCACAGGTATTACAAGGACCTGGCACGCTTGTGTGACACTTCATCCACATCTTTGCTGAGGAAGGTCGCCGTCAATGAACGTATTGGCTTTTCTCTTGGAATTCAAAAATGGAATGCTTGTTGGTGATAATAAATTTGAATTCCACCTTGAGATTTGTTGATCTTTTATTTTTATTTTCATTTCTTCTCATATCAAATTCAAACTTTTAGGTGATTGAATTAAATGTAAAACGGACCATCCGATTCCTGCCCCATCTGCTGCATATGCTTGAAGGACGAGAAACTTTCAATAAAAAAAGAAACACAAAATAGATGAGTATTTGAATAAACATCCAAAGTGATGGTTCCAATCGAAGAAACGTTCTATTTTTGGAGGATGAATCATAATTGGATATCAAGAAGAATAAGATAACACAAGATTTGAACCAAGTGGAGTATTGATTCATTGCGTTTATCTTAGATCTTTATGAATTTATGTATGTTCCCAACTTTCTTACCGTGTCGATGAACTGGCAAGCAAAGTTCTTAAACTTATCCAAGTTCTAGTCATTTACATCCTAAAATATTGCATAAGTCGAAAGATACTCATGATAACGGATCACCACATCACAAAATTTGGAAAGATGAGAAATGTGTTACACCAAGTGACTTGCAGTTATACATTGATGTATTGCATTTGCTCCATTCACAAAGAAAAAACCAGTTACAAATCAAGTTGTTTGAAGAGATTTGTTTGAGATCAGATATGTGGGTAAACGTCCTTGAGATAATGTGGTTTAGATCTCCCTCCAATATACCACTTTCATACATAATTTCTACAATATATAATATCTTCATTCTTCTTGGTGGTGTAGTCATGTCTTCAAGCAACATGTTTCTCATAATTCCAAAATTTCTCATCTTCAAAGAGAACATACGTTGCATGAGTCAAACAAATGACTAACAACTTATGCTCCTTTCATGTTAACTACTTCAATCAGTAGAATCCTACAAAAACCATTTTTTGTTTGGAGCATAGTTTCATCTTGTTGGCCAACAGGTGGTCCGAGATTACAAAGCGTTATGGTGACAATGAAGCATGTCACAAAGTCACCTTTTTTGCTAACAAATTCCAATTGGTATGCTTGATTCCAGAAGTTGATTGTTGGCGATAAACGTACCATGTACTTTTGAGATCAATTTACTGATTTTAGGATCATGTAATACTTTTATGATCAAGGTTGATCCAAGAACTCCCTGCAGATGAAGATTTTCGGGGGAATTCCTTTCCTTTTGGGAAAGGGGTCCGTTATCATATGTCAAATACTTAGATCAGTTCAGTATTTCAAACTGAATAAATAACCTGAATAGTTTCAACCTGTCCAACCGCCCTCTTGAACTAACTATTATCTAGCCACTTCAATATGCCATTACCTGGTGTTAGTATCCCAATACGACCTAAACGAGAAAAAAAGAAAGACCTGAATGCAGGTGGCTTAGCATCCAATCGACTGGCAAAACTACAAGAAAAGGAGGCAGAAGCATCAAAAGTAGTTTTAGATGCCATCAACTGTCCCCCTCCGATTCCGAATCCACAGCCAGATCCTCAGCCAGATCCTCAGCCAAATCCATTACCTTACGAAGCTGACGAAGATGACGAGCGATACCGAGGCTTCATTCCAGCAAATGAAGACGATCCAGTAGGCGGTGACGATGTAGAAGTGGTCCCTGTGAATCGGGCGGAATATTATCGATCACCTACGTATCAAGAGAGAACACTTCGAGAGGAAGCCAACTGGCGAGCCGTGCTACCAAAGGTCTTTGTCGCCTTCATGCCCAGTAGCTATGAAACTCATCAATGGTGTGATCAACTTTTATGGAATAAGAACTTTAACAAACCTTGCCGATGCAAGGACTGGCAAATGTGAAAGGTTGAAATAGACATAATTGATTTTACGTGTAAGAGTGTTTCGCTTTTGACGTACAACCCAATTTGACTCGTACTCTTTTGATCAAGACAGCTCGAACAAAACTCTTGGTGTCGCTTTGTGATTGTACCTCGGACTTGGTACGATTAATACGTCTTGGATACATGGGAAGTTCGCCAACTCAACCACGGACGGCTTTTTCGCTTCGCTTACTCCGGCTTCACCACATCCTCTGGAAACATTCCAGTATTCGACTGACCTCTTTCACTGACGCAATTGATGAATACCTCGATCCCCGAAATCCACTGTTTGAAATTCCAGGAACCAATAATGTTAGTAATGGTGTCATTATTTGGTACAATGCTGGTTACTAATACATTTCATACGTCGTAGACCAGAGACTTGCGAAAGTGTTTCTCTTCAGCAGTTGATGCCTACAGAGAGATGCTGCGTATGGAAGACGAATTGGCAACATCAGCACTACGTTTAACACCCTTGGATGTTCTAGCAGGAAACTGTCCCAGCTGCTTTGGCCCGACGGTAGCTGGAAAGCGAGACAATGAGCCGGATCACATTGTTTGCCTGGATGCGAATTTCCAACAGCGGCGCCATCTGGCAGCAAGTGCTGCGTGGCGAGGTGATTCCGGTCTAATACCTTCTCTCTTCTTGTCGCCCGAGCAAGTGAGGACTTGGAAATCGAAGATGGAGCCTAAAAACAATCGTGGCATTGCTGCTCAACCTGTAGTTGAGGTGATTGTGAGTGTCTTGTTTTGTGCATCTTGTAGTGTCTGTAAGCAAATCATTCAGGCCTTGTTTTTTTACGCAGGACCCATGCAGTGCCCAGCATACCGCAGCAAACGATTCCCGAGGCCGCCAAACGTGGCGTGGCTGCGATGAGACCGGTTTGATGGGACTGGCCTGCCGTCACGACCATCTGCTCAAATTCATAAATATTGTTCAATCTGGAGAACGGTAAGAATGTTTGATTGTATTGTGTGAAACACTTTACTGATATTGTGTTTGCTTCAGAGGTTATTACCCTCTGGCAATGCTTGACTGGGTGTTGCGTAGCACTGTCCATCCGGAGCGAGAAACACCAAGATTTGGAATATTATATGATATCGGCTGTAACATGGAAAAGGGAATCATAAAGGTCAGTTCTATCTTCAATAAATGATGTTAACTCACAACTGATTTGTTGTATGATTTATCTAGCGCGACCTATTTGCTCAAGAACGAGGTGCTAATCGGCTCAAGTTCGGGACAAGTGTATTTCATTCCTACGTCCATCAGTGGGCATGTCAATTGAAGTACAATCCTAGGCTGAACAGCGACTGGGGATTATCGGATGGGGAAGGATTAGAAAGGATATGGTCCAGCCTTGCATCGCTAGTTAGTGCATTGAGGTATTCAACCAAAGCACATAGGCTTTGCGCCTTGAACCTTCGAGCACGCCACAACAATGAAGGTAAACGACGGCGATCTAGTGAGTTATTTTTATGCATTGGTATACATATTGGACAACATATACATCATGATTTTTTGATTTTTGATATGTAGTTCAATGGTTGATCTCACGTTTTTTGTCAAGCAAGAAGATACACGACAAGGGCATACTGAAATTGAATCAACTACGACAAAAGAAAAATTTATATACTGAGGAATACTTTGTACGCCAGTGGCAAAGGCAGCGCGAGACTCAACTCCAGGTAATGGTTGACGAGAATTCCCAAGTTTTAAACCTGAAGCTTGCGCGACTGTTGGATTTGGAAGAACAACATCGAGAAGCCGAGTGAGTCTTCCCTTGGTGCTACATCAGAGTGAGAATTGACCGTTTGATGCGCTGTTTTTCCTTTAGTGAGGAATTGAAAAAACTGAAAGCCAAACGGATACGGCTTCAAACACCGCCGGTCATTCGCAAAATCCGACATCTGACTGAAACACTTGTGATACTTGACGACGACATCAATGAAGTGGTTGGAGAGTTAGGCAGTGATCATTACAGGCATATGCCTGGAGCCTCCAGTAAGCTTGAGACTGCTCCTAGTCCAATACAGTTTGAGACTGCTCCTAGTCCGTTACAGTTTCGATTTGATCTCACATATCTTGTTTCTTTCTTTCAGCGGCAAAAGGGCGGTTACTGATAAGGATCCGGGTGGCCAAAGGTAAACTTTATGGGGCAAAGGTCGATGTATTTGAAAGCCAGCGGAAGAACGACGAAAGGGAAGGTAATAAAGTTTCCATGTTTCATTCATAAATAGCATACAATGAAACACATCACTGAATTTCGCCGTGTCCTGCAATGGGTAAACAAGGAACTCGTATGCAACAAAGGTCAAAGAAACACTTGAGGGACAAACAGGCGGGGTTGAAAGCTAAATACAACATTTTTAAACGGAATGTAGAGAAATTCAATAGCTCATATCCATCGCCTCAACCAATCGAGTGTCCACCATTGGAGGAGATCCAAAGACTAAATCTAGACAATCAGTTCTGGGATATAGGTCAGCTTACTCATCCGGGAGAACCATGGGCAGTTGATGCAGACACTCGAGACGGTATAAGGGCTCACCTCGAAGTTACCCATGCTAGAGACGAGATACGCCGAGTTGGTCGAGAATGTAGGCAAGCTGCAAAGTGGTCGTTTGAAATGCAAGAAAGATTGTCAGTGTTGTCAACAGCCCTGGCACTTGAAGGTAAGTTGCTATGAGAGATAGTATGGTGTTGAGACTAAGACTCACTTGCTGTCCTTGCAGATAATGACACCAATAACGTTACAAACCAATGGCTAATGGGTGTTGTGGGCATCACGTGGGTCAGTCCAGTCGAGCGTTTGAAAATGAGTAAGGAGGTCCTGAAGTCTCTACACGCACGTATGAACCAAGACCATGCGCGATTGTGGATGGTGTGGCATGTGAAGATGATAGAATTGATGAATGTAACCAAGGCCACGAGTGTACTGTCTGAAGATGAGGAACGCTTGATTAGAACACGGTGGTTGGCTTTAGCATCGCAAAGTAGACTCACTTGGAAAGCTTCTACCCGGGAAGGTATTGTCGAATCAGCACCTCTAAATGACGGCGAGGCCATTGAGCTTGCTTTGGCATTTCTGGAGATCAACGACCTAGAAGATCGAGATGAGGAGCTGATGGATGAGTTGGACTTGATTCTTGAGGAACCTAACAATGGAGTGAATGAGGCCGTAGAAGAGATGAACAGAGTCGATTAGTACAATCGAATCGAGTCGTGTATATGAATGTCGTACATAATGTTATAACGAATGCTGATGAATCGATTGAGAAATGATTTGTGTTTGATGTAATGAACTGGATCGTTGATTCTCTTGTATCGTTTCTCAGATCCAAGATAATGTTTGAAGCCAACATGATGAGCAAAGTTGAGGTTTGATGAGGTTTGATGTGTTTGATGAGGTTTGATGCGTTTGAGATTGAGATTGGTGTTCAACTTCGCCGGATCGTTTGATTTGCTGAGGTTGAAGATGAATATGGCGAGGAGGGAGTTGGAACCATTACTTTGACGCGACTCAGAGATGCTCTGATCTGTCTTGGATCGTTTGAAGCTATCTCAGAGATGCTCTGAGCTGTCATGAATTGCTCTGAGGCTTTGTCAGAGCGCTCTGAGGCTCTGTCAGAGCGCTCTGAAGCTATCTCAGAGCGCTCTGAAGCTATCTCAGAGCGCTCTGAGGCTGTCCCAGAGCGCTCTGGTGACCTTGAATTTTTTTTTGATGGTTTCTTTTTTTTTATTGGAGGGATCAATAGATCCTCTAGAATGAGATACTTCTCATTTGGAAAGTTGAGGAAAATGTGAAGTTGATGATGACTTATGTTGTTGAGAGGTCGTGCTCCAGAGCATCTGACTGCTCTGTGCAGTAAGCTAGGCTCTTCAGTCTGTCATATGGGACACTGTATGAAGGACTTGTATGTCTCTTTGTACAGGTGCCACAGGTGGTACATTTCTCCATCGCCTCTACTTAAAAATTGTGAGATTGGTTTAAGTTGATCATGTGACAGTGTCATGTCTGGATAGATTTTATAGAAGTTATAATCAATGAATGTTCGAAGAAAGTTATTTTTATGAAAAAAGATAAGCATCAATTTGCGTACTCAAAAGTTTTTGGCTCTTTTAATAGGGTCTTTGTGACCCTTCTCACTTGTTGTTGTTTGAAACAACCACTTGGTTACTCTCACGTACTGTTGTCTGAAAACGTCAAATTTAGCTAAGAAACAGATTGTACGATTTATTATGAAACATTGTATTAAAACATTTAATTACAGTATTACAAAATTTGTGCAATCAAATATAAACATTTGAGACACGTTTGGAATCCATACCCACGAAATTATAGAAAAATAAATTTACACGTTTTGATACAAATTTTTTACAAAAAGAAATCTTTTTATGCTGAATTTTAGTCACATTCGAGCCCTGGAAATTGTTTCTTCAATGTATCGCATTTTTCACTTAAATCCTTCTGAGTGAATATTTGCGAAAGGTCCGTCGGTAATGAGACCCATACCCTATCTACTTCTTCTTTGTCATGTTTGTCATCTTCTCCTCTTGAGATATCATCTGCGTTGTTCCTCTTAGAGACTACCCTCTTTGCTACAAGGTCCATTTGCGATGTGATTAATATTTGCTGGATTTTACGCCACTCTCTATTGACTTCAAGGTCGTTTGATCTTCTATTTGAAATCGCATTCTGACTTGTTGTGTTATCAGTCCAGACAATCAACGTTTTCCCGTTGTAATTTCCATTAGATATAATGTACCAAATTCCAATTCGTATCGCTACTGTTTCTAGCCATGCGATGCCTCTTTTAGTTTGTCCTGAATTTTCCCAATCTTCTTTCAACTTCAATTGAAACCATTTCTTTCCGACCAAAACGCCTACCCCGTAGCTTGGTGAGGCATCACCTACCCACCCGATGTCAATTGGATCGCTGAAACGTATTAGTCTTGTATGTTCGAAATTAGAAAGCATCAGTTTCCAGTGAAGTAAATCCATTTTTACGTCTTGCGGGATGGTTTGAGTTGCGTGTTTGTAATACCAACTCTTCTTCCATCTGTAAAGAGCGGTCATATAGCATTTCAGTTGAGGGAGGATTAAAGTAACATGAACCAGTCGACCAATTAATACTTCGACTTCGTTAAAAGAAAACTTCTTTCCGGGAATGAGTGCCTCTAATATTTGTGTCTTGCGTTGAATCAACTTTGCCTCCGGGAGACGTACTGTCTTTGTTATACCATTCCAAATGAACCCGATGAATTTCTGTTCCTCATTGAAGTTTGACATTTTCTCCTCATTAGTTATCACACCTAATTCGAGACTTCTATCTACTACTTCCTTCATCACAAGATTTGAGTCCAAAGTCTTTATGAATAGTGCGTTGTCAACCCACCTAAATATTTCTACCACATCAAATTCGTGTTTCATGATACATTTCCATGCATCTGCTGGTCTACCAAACGAACCGCAGCCTGCTACTTGTAAGAGACTTCTGGATAAGTCCTTCACTGAATGATTCTCACGAGATTGATTAACGAGACTGAGGGAACTGGATACCACTTTTAGTGGATCCGACTGATTCTGTAACCAATTAAAATTTAATTAAGAACTGGCTCAAAAGGACATGAATCAATAATCAGTCAAGATTCCCTAGATCGGGTACAAGATAAAGTAATAATGTAAATAATGAAGATAAAAGAGAAATGTATAATGCGTACCTGGCTCAAAAGGACATGAATCAATAATCAGTCAAGATTCCCTAGAGAGCCAGCGATGAGCGGTACGAAGATGAAATGTATAATAACTTGTTAGGTCTAGTATGTCTATAGTGTAAGTGTATGCTTATAATTGTGATGATGTCTCGATATCATTACA
>MWRL01016857.1:0-14732 GCA_002157085.1 Melampsora occidentalis | reverse complement strand
CGCTCAACGTGGCCTTTTTTTTACACGAAGGACCTTTTCCGTTATTGTTAGAGTAGACTGTCGCTGGCAAGACTCAAAGTCTGATTGAAGGGTGCGCGGCGCGGTAAGGTGATATCCAATTATGCTCCACGTTCAAGATTCAACGGTGGACCATGTGTGGATGCGCGCACACTACGTCACTCTCCAACCTACATAGAAGCATTCTCGAAAGAGTGTTAAGCTCACCATCACAACCGAATGTGTCACCTCGATCTCTATCCACAAATGGCTGAAGAATTTCGTGCGCTTCGAGTCAAACGAACTAACCATGTTTGTGATCACGATCTAGACCTCCGCTGTCAACATCACTCGGTGTGATGACTGCTAAACGTCCGTCACCGCACCATCTTTTTTACTTCGCCACCGAAAGTACACATCGGTTGCTTGGTCTCCTATCATACCTTCAGGTGGCACTCCCCCTGGAGCACATGCTCCGCGAGTTTCGAATTGGGTTGACGAGGCCCGGACGCTATGCCATCCAACCCAAGACTCCAACAATAACTTTCGGCTGTCACCATCGTTTGGCAAGTGCGATTGGGGCGGATATGGCCGAGGACCCATCAAGGATCTATAGGGACCTCTGCTCTGAGCTCCCACATGCAATCATCTAGAGTTTTATTCAAACTTTCCCTTTCTGCGTCACACCGCCAAGTCTAATCTCCGGGTCTGTCCCCCCCATTCAATCCGCAATAATTCTGCATCAAAATCTTCTCCTGGCACGACTTAATACTCTCATATGCGAAAACACCGCCTACAGTGGCTCGTTCGGGCCCTGTGGGGCTTCGCTTTCTTGCTGGACTTATGCCACGCTTTCACGGCCGAACAGCTGCTTGCCTCCGTTTTGGGCGGGGATTTAGATCCCACGCCAACTTCCCTCACCTCAAGCACATCGGCATCTTCATCAACAAATTTGAGAGACGTTCGAAAGGAAACGCAGAGTCCCAGTGACTCCGGACAGCGACAATTATTTGCCACACAAACATCGGATCCGAAGAACTCTGCAAATATCACACCTCTTTTCGAGCTCCCTGACATCACAAACATGGCGAGCTTAGAATCCACGACTTCCAACCTACAGAAAACCGATGGTGTGGGAAGGAACCTCAAGATAGAGACTGATGGTCCCTTGAAAACGTCAGATAGCACGCTGGCAAATATCGCATCTCTTTTCGAGCTTCCTGACATCACAAAAATGGCAAACTTAGAATCCACGACTTCAAATGTCAAAAAAACCGACGGAGTGTCTAGGAACCTCAAGGTAGAGACTGACGATACCTCAAAAACTTTGGATAGCTCGCCGGTGGGGAAATTACTTGCCTCCACAAAATCAGGAGGTGTTTCTGAGAGTTCGGTAATCATTCCTGGGCAGACTTCTTCTCTCATTGAAACAGTCAAGGCCAGCGAAAACGCTCGTTTAGGTCAGTCGGCTATCATATAACGTCTGATTCATGACTCTGTCTCAGCCAGCTTAATTTCTTCCAAAACGACTTTCGCTGATCCATGTTTCCAAATGAATGCCGATAGTCACTCCATCTAGTAAAGACCAAAGCTCTACACAAGAGTCTGATAAAAGTCCTCTTGCCGAGAAGGAGCAAAAGAAGGTGCATGTGACCAATAAGACTACTTCAAAGCCGTTGTTGGAAACCACTGACCCCGCTGTCACGCCCACGGAGTCGGAAATCAAGAAGGGGAACACCACTGATCAAAGCACTGTGGCTCCTCAATCTAAACTCTCTACCCCCACCACATCAAAAAAACCTGCCACACAAAACTCGACATCCTTAGCTCAAACGTCGACATCTTTACCTGAGAACGTAACATCTTCAAGCAAGGGTTTGACCAACTCAGTTCCAGTCCCTCTTGCAAATATCACATCTAACAAAATCCTACTGGCAACTTCCTCTGAGACAAAAGACAGCAAAACCCACGAGGGTGGTGGAAATGTTTTGGTGAGTGAGGGGCTCTTACAATCCTCAAATGGAGCCGTACTCCAAATCTGACAGGTTTCTTTGTTTTTACCCCAAATGTGACACAGGTCTCGAAAAACGCAGCTAACGATACCAAGGAGTCGAAGTCTTCAGCTGGAACGGTATCACCTGTATCTTCAAGTGTTCATGCACCTGTATCTTCAAGTGTTCATGCACCTGCAAAACCTGCACATGCTCCCGTTGTCAACACCGCTCTACTGTTTGGCGGGTTGAGTTTGATCTTTCTCTTCTTCTGTGCTGTTTTGTATCTCTGCTGCTGTAGGAACACTCGTAAGACGCATAAAAATCTTCCCGATCGTGGTTCTGACGAGCTAGAAGGAGGTGCCTTCGAAATCAAATTGGAATTGCCTGAAAAACCTGAATGGAACCCAGTTCATGCACAAAAAACTTCATACGGAGCAAGGAATTCCACAGATCCACGGCGCGGGACGTCGTTTGCCGAACCTAGACGTTCGTCCCATTCAGTCAGATCCGGGGGTTCCGTCAGATCCGGGGGCTCCGTCAGATCCGGGGGTTCCGTCAGAAGCCATCCGTCGCGCACCAATTCCCGCCACGAATACCCTGTTCAAAGTCGGAGAGGATCAGAGGAATCTTTTGGTAATAAAGGTTATATGGATTACGTTGACTATATTGATTACGATGATTATCAGTCGCAGTACGGTAGGGATAGACGACGTGAGATACTTTCAATTACTCATGAACTTGGCAAATCATACTGACGTGTTTCCCCATCTCTCTGATAACCAATTGACGACCCTCAAACCCAATCTTCTTACCCTTTGCTTCTTTCTGAGTTCTAGCGAGATCCAAACCAGGATACTGAAAGTAGTTCAACCACTGCCTTCCTCGGAATCATGCATCGGTCATCATATCATTTACGATACTTCACTATATAATAATCTTGTAATAATTGTATGAAATTTGAGATGCGAGGTCATCTTATTAATTTTGGGTACATATACCTCTGGAGACGGAGTGATGGCATTAGAGACCTGCAATTCCCACATGGAACATTTTAGAGAGGGTTGTAAATATCTTTTCATTGTACTTCTACTATCAATATGATGGAACATGGATAGTCTTGCAATGAACAGACCGTCACGCGTGTTTTTCGCGTAGAAGCCGGTTCTTCTTCATATCATCATTGTTCTGATTCTTCTACTGACTTTTACCGTCATTTTCAAGTCTCCGATCTTCAAGTGACTTGACATATCAGATTCGTGCCAATTTGAATCAATCAAAGACGGCTATTTTGAAAAATGTCAGAAGAGTTGTTGAACATCATTTGACCAAAGACAAAAACTTACGCATCTGATTGGCTTCCTTACGAGGGGATATCAAACAGAATAACCTCAGGTGCTCCTTCCAAATTTTTAGATCTCATCAGACTTGCTTTACCACTTGATATTACTTTATCAATCTCAACAGTTTTTTGTTAGAATAAAATCGTCCTTTCCTATGATTTAGGATTGCTACACAAGTAATGTTGGCAGAGCTATTGCATTACAGTCTGAAAGGCGACAAATCCTTAACTGAGCCACATCTCTCAGGGCTAACAATATTATGGACGAGATATCTAAAGTCTTTCAGGATCAAATCCGCAAGTTGATGTTGTATGAAATCTATTTCTCTTTGTGGAACCTGGTTGGGAAGAGTGAATCAGATCCATATCCTGTTGTCCCTGTTTCTCAAGCCAGGAATTTGGACCACTTAGGTAGACCACATGGGCATTTCGACCGGGCATTTCCACCTCATACTCAGACCGCCATTTGGTCCCCATTCGTCGAATTTTTAAAGGGAGTGGGCCCATGAAAGCTGGCCTGTATAGCTGAAAAACGAGGGACTTTGTTAAGTTTGGAGTGGGCCCTTGGGAGGCGTGGGGTGTATCATATGTAAGCTACATATGTAGGAACTCGGGACCGAACGTGGGATTTTGATCTCACAGGCACGATTTGGCTTTTGAATGAGAAGGTGTCTGTCTTGTTGACCTTCATAAATATCAACCAAATTAAATTACTCATGGCCTCATTCGAAAATGGACCAAAATATCTCAGGGGTACTGTGATGGAAGTTAAAACTAACTCGGACCTCACGGCTATCTTTGTTCAGCTGGACCTCACTGAAGATTCGATCGACGGTACAGCGGGACAAAGTCAAGGAAGTTTAAAAACTAGTGTTCGATTTGCTGGACTGTGGGTGAAATATTTGTCAGAAGATTTAGAGGTCGCCTGGGAAATCTGCCTTGATTTGAAACGCTTTGATCCCATGTGGAACCAGTTTGAAGATCGTTGGGAGTTCAATGACGGTGTTCAAGCTGATATCTTGCTGCAAGACGCAGATGAAGTGTCTTGGTACATGAAAAAAGTCGAACTTGGTAAATCACCTCTATCTTTCTGCTTTGACATTCTGCTAATGATTTTGTTTCTAAAACATCCGAGCTCGTAGGTGCTACTACCATTCGACCGCTAAGGCTCCCCCCCGCTGCGGCCTCTTCGCCGTCTGGGATGCATCGATCGACACCTTTGCGAAACGTATCACGTCACCTATCGTCGATCAAGCGTTCGCCGAGTACGGATGTCAAGTTCTTTCTAAGGGAAGCTTCCCAAATCAAACGCGCGCGTCTGGACAGTGTCGATCGTACAGTTCTTTCGACACAGACGGATCGACTAACAACTCCCTGCCGACAAGGGCCAGTATTGCAAGAAAGAGACACACCGACCACATCGCACAAACCAGATATATCTTCTCATTACACCAGCTGGAACTCACAAACTCAACAGTCGACATGCGTCATCCCATCAGGTCAGCCCTCTATACATAGAGTATTACCACCAGCTGGCGATCTGGTACAGTCAACACAAGCTCCGGGGGTCGGTACTATTTTGCCAAACCCTTCAAAGACCACTCTCACCCGCTTCTGAGCTCCTTGCAGTTCCATTGACAGTTTGTTGTATACTGATCTAGGTGCCCGAATTTTACAATTTACAAGAAGTTGAGGACACGACCAAGGGTGGAAACTTTACTTTCAATGTTTTCGGTCTCATCACACACAAGAAGAATGATGTATGTCAGCGTGTAAAAGGAGGGACACAAGATTTTCAAATGACGCTTTATATTCAAGATACTTCAAGACCTGATCCATCACCGGAGGTGACTTGTAATTTATTCTGGAGAACTGAAGAAGCGTGCCCTAATTGGGAAAAAGCTAATTGGCAAGTGATATTCCTCTGGGGCGCTTATAAACGTCACTCTACCCGATTCAATACACAAATCGTGGGACAGTCGGATAAGTTCGGGTGGGCATTGTGGGCACCGCCTGGCTTTGGTTCGGCCGAGATGCTTGATGTGTGCAAAGTGGGTGGTGGTTCGGTGCCACCCTGCTTCCTGAATGCCGAAGGTTCGCGAATACTCAAACGCTTAGCTTCCGGCTTGCATGACAGCATCAATCGTCTGACAACTCCAGGACTCACGAATCCATCGGAGATTGACGTGGCAGAGATTTCTGTACCCAAACAAATATGTGACTTGCAACATCGCGAGCCTCAAAAAGTTTCTCTTTACGTACAAGTCAGTCTCTACCACTACTTGTCTGCTTATCAACACTGGGGCTGATCAACTGAGAGTGGCTCGAGTACTACTGCTCTCAAACCTCGCATATCGTCTTCATAAAAGCTAATTTATATGATTACTCCCGTCTTAGCTGATTGATCTGTGGCATGATCCTCCTGCCAATGATCGAGTGACGGTCACAGATTACACAAGCAATATGCGGATTATTCCTTCCGATTTCCGCGTTGAAAACGATCCTGGTGCGCAGCCTTGGTCACGTCATCATGTCGACCAGGGCGGAACTCCCGAAAATTGGCCAGTTACCGGTCAAAGGCAATTTACAATTTATTTCTGCCAACCGATCTTGAAACAACTCTACCGACATATACGTGGTGACTTGGCTTCCGATAGAGCGGGTGTACATGAGCTAAGAGACGCCCTTCTGGGCTACTATGTCAAATTAGACTATGTAGTAGTACGGGCCGCATCCAAAGGTGGATTTTACGGACTGGTCGAAACCGCTCAATCGCGAAATCGATACGAGGATGAAGCGATATTGAATCCAGATGAGGAAGAGGGAGATCGACCCATTTGGACCAAATACATCACTCTCTTAGGCGAAACATCAACTCAATCTCCCGAATTAGAGCCTCTGTTCCAGGCCAAGAACCAGTGGGTTGAAGAATTGAATCCAGTGCCATAGGCTTGTCGAGACTCGGCTGGTATCTCAGTTCAATGGTTACGAAGCGATCATCTCGGTCACAATGAGCAAGATTGCGTCTTCTTCAGTCTCCCTTTCAAGAAAAATAAGAGCAAGACCTGTAAATAGTGTAGATTACATACTGAATTCACGAATTTTGATTATACAATTGTTTTGTGCCTGGATTTCGCTATATCTGCAATTATGTTTCTTTTTGACTCAAGAGCATTACCTACTGAGTCTATTGTGATTTGCCAGTGGAGGAAGGCCAGTAGAACGCCCTGCATTTTATGTCAGGGGTGATACTAAAGTTACCTCTAAACCTAGTCCATCATGGACAGTAATGCGTTTATAAGTAGGTCATATACCTCATGTGGGTCGAGTCATTGTTTAGCAGATTACTTCCAGATTGGTGAAGAGACCAATTTGGCCTGATCCACCCCCGCTATATTGGACACCAGCCACGAAAAACAGTTTTAAAGAGTCATACCTCTAGAGTATCACCGGACATTACGCACTGAATCTGACTTGAAGTGCTCGCATATATAGCACAATAATAGTTGCCAAAATTCAATCCTGGCTTTGATTTCCAGAATATAGAAAGCTATAGGCCTACAATGTCTGCCTAAGACTAACTTCAGTTGAATTGGACCCTAAAGTCACTGGCTTTAGATTAGATATACAACAAACAACCTGTCTTGATACATACATCAAGCTTGATCTGGCTGCCGACTTGTACCACAGGAGTGGTTCGCATTTGGATAGCCAACACTTTGGGGCACCTTTGCTCAGCGTTATGCCCCTTCTGGGCACACTTCAGTTCAGTTTTGTCGGCACTCGTCAAATGCACGGCTTTCTGATCACCGCATTATTGCCTCTAGGCACAGCTAGTCATCTGAGGCTATTTATGTGTCTCACTTGACCCTATCAGTCCAGGGTTAATCTTGAACTGGCATCATATTTCCTTGTTGATCAATGTTAGAAACATGCAGCTTTCCTGTTGTGGCTAAGTAACGACCACCTTATCAAGATTGAGAAAACAGGAGATTATATATATGATCACCAAACAAGCAACTAATGACAAAGAAAAGTAATTTTTTCAGCAGCTGAAGCCAAAAAAGAGGATGATGCGTCCAAAAGTCTAGATATATATACCATGTAATACGTATCTGTAAAAATGAGAAGGTTTTATCATACCGTTGGTTTTCAGTTTCTATGATTGATGACTCTTCAGCTGAAGAGTTGATGAGAAGGTCATATGAGTGTAGGGTTGATTTTCAAAGTATGACCCATGTGAATTGTGTCTGTTGAGATTGCTTGTGAGGACTCATTTGCTGCCAGAGTACCGAGCTTTCCGCTAGAAAGAAAAAAATTGTAGTAGTCAACCATGCAATCAGATGGATGAGGGGTATCTCAAAGTAGCTGAGGTGATATGATAAACAGGGAGTTATAGACAAACCATATAGTCCCATGGTACGTATTTGTATCGTCGCATATGTGCAATTTGACGTCTCATCGTGATGGAGAAGAGAACGAGAAAGTAAACAAGGAGGATCGCTGAAAAGGAACGTTGATATCAGTTTCTGATCTTCTCTGTAGCGGATTGATGATTCTGTGATGGCAGAGATGGAACTTACGCCAAAAGACCGGTACATCGGTGAATTCAAAGAGAGTAGCTATCAATGAGAATAGAGTAGCACGGGTAGCTGAATGCCTGAGAATAACATTCGATTCCGCATTCCCAAGGAAATTTATCTCAATCAGTATACCCTCTACTCAAACCTCAAGTTTTGAAGGCACGAACCAAAATTTAAATTCGGGTAATCGCCTAATGAATGGTTTGAATTCATCATCTGTTCCACCATTTGTGTTCCCAAGGAGTCCATCCGAAGGACCTCCAGCTTCTACTTCGTTTTCAGCCTGATCTTGCTCAAGTGATGGATCGAACTTTGGTTGTAAGAATGCCAAGAAAAGGTTTAAGAGATAAATTCCAACTAGAATTTTGAGAGTTAAGCGCAAAGGTGTTCGAAAAGGTTAGATTTCAAGTCAATAATTTCGAAGTTGAAATCGAAGACAAGAGACACGTGGAAGTTTTGACATACGGGCATAGGTGACAATATACCATCCTTGTGATAATAGTATCCTAAGCATGAAAATAAAGATCAATCCGATGGTACCTGCCCAACGATAAGTTGTATAAGGAGTCAACCGGTCGAGCTGTGACTGATAGGTCTTCGAGTTCGTGAAAATTCGTGAAAAGCATAGAGGTAGAGCCAAATAGTCTGATTAGCTTGAGATTCAAGATCAGCATTGTGATTGAGGTTGAAGAGGAAGACAAAATGTGATTGTATGCGGATAAGGTTGGAATGAGGAAAAGGAGATGAATGAAGGCAAAGATCTAACTTGTTCGAATTCTCTGTACTTTTTTGTGAAGGCAGTAGGTGAAGAATCTTCATCATCTCCAAATTGACCATCAGCTCTCATCATCTTGAAAGGGTTTCCTAGATTGATATGATTATTGATTTGAATGGAATTGGATGGTTTTGTAATCTGGTTAGTTGGTTGGTTAGTTGGTTGGTTGGTCAATTGATTGGTATTATTTGGTAAGGAAGTTCAACTTTTGATTTTCTGATTTCTTTAAGTTTAATTCACAGTTTCATCTCGGTGACATGTCTCAAGGTGACTGTGGATGCAACATGATACATAGTTGACATGGACACCGATCACCACGTTTCACATGAGATCCTTATCTTTCACGGCGTAGTTCGCTACCAGTGGACAGTCACTTGATACAAAGCCGCAATCAAGCAAGTCCAACACTGCCTACATCTTTCTGGTAGGTCAGTTTACTTTATCTACACCATGGGAGGTGGGGATGTGGAGCTCAAATGGCATAGATTCTAGATTGATTGCTTTCAATGACTTGAAGGTGCAAATAATTACTCAATCTGGCCTTTGTCAAGACAAGACTATTCTTGATCTCATTCTCGTCTAATAACCCTGATTGCTTGGGCTACCCCTGCTTTTCAACTTTGCTAATGTGCACCAGAGTAGCCGGTCTCACCTAATCGAGAATCTCATTCAAAACTAACCTCTCAATAATTTCGGACTATTCCGCATACACGCAAGCAATGTATATGTGCTCTTTTGAGGCAGGGAACGCATAACTCACAAATTTAATAGCTTGGTTCATGGAGAGATTAGAAAATACGGCAGTTGCTACGTATGATATGAAGTTCTTTATCTTCATTGGTCCTTTTCTACCCAACTCTCACATCACCATACTTTCTTTGAGCTTCCTTTTGAGCTTCTTATGAACACAACTTATGATATTTGTGTCTGCTTCTCATAAAGAATGCGACCAGCTTTCAAAATCTTGAAACGTTTTTGTCCTAAACAATCTTTACACAACTACACATCATAACCATATTCATTCTCAACATTGTCAATGCATGTGCGATGTGATTTGTTTTGCTTTGCTTTGCATCGACGGAAATAAAACATTTGATCCGCACGTCAACACAATTACCCTTGATCTAGAAAAATAAATGAAGATTTTTGAGGAAGTGATTATACTACATGATTAGTTGAGCATTTCACATCTATTTCCAGGACCTTCACTGATGCATTTGGTAAGAAGCAAACAAGGAGAAAAAATCGAAAAATCACTTTATGATTCTAGATATATTTTGAAAGGTCAAACTTTTGTTGCAAGATGAATTTTTAGCGTTTCATTTCTTCTGTTTGCCATCCACAATGCTAGTGTGGATCATGGGACAATGTGATCCGAGTCTCATTAGCATCACGAAACTGACTGCACGTGTGACTCACGTTCAACTGCATTATTTTCGGTCATTGACTTCCAAGCTAGCTTTAATTCACTTTGTACCGCATTGTAGACTGGATGAGAGCTTATACGAAGAAATGCAAGAATTCCACAAGCCAGCTGGCTGCTGCATCATGCATGCGGGTCCGCGGGATCCCATTCAGTCGTTAATCTCGGGGCTGTTCGGGGCTCCGCGGGTTTTACTGAGGATGATGTCATACTTCTGAAGGGGTTTTGACTTTTGAGAATGATGATGAAATGCAGGTGAGCGAAAGACCTTTTCAAGATCGCTCCAAGGTTCAAGACTGAGCGCGATCAATTTCGCAATCAACTTATCTTAGTGCAAGTCAAAAGAAGATCAATTTTTTAAAAGTGCCAAAGATTTGCTCGATAGATCAACTTTACTCAAAATCTCAATTTGGTACACGCGTCCTGGGTGTTGGTTGATCTGAACTTCAAAGTTGCTCACGATCCCATGAGTAGGATGGCCAAATCAGTCACTATCGCCTTATTTCGAAACGATCTTCGCGTTCACGACAATCCAATCATATCTCATGCGCATCTGTCATCTCAAAAAGGAGTTGAAAAGACTCAAATTCAACGACCTTCGGATTATTTCTTACCGATCTACGTCTTCGATGAAAGAATGGTGGAGCTCTCTGGCCTGCCAGGTTATCAACGCGAAGGACCTGAAGCTCGGACCGGAGTTTGTGGATTTTGGAGGACAGGTTGTCATCGTTTGAAGTATGTGTCTCAAATTCTCATCCTCAACACTTGACCTTGGATCGATGGCGAAGATGATGAAAATTGCCTCCTATCGCTCTTCAGATTCTTGTGCGAGTCTGTCTACGAACTTCAGCATCAGTTGAAGCAGCGTGGCAGCGGCCTGGTCATTCGATTCGGTTCCGTAGAAAAAGTTACGCTAAGCATCATTCAAGCTCTACAGGACAAGGATGTCAAAGTCGATCAAATTCTTATTAACAAAGAATACGCATCTGAAGAGATTGAGACTGAGGTCAAGATAGACGAAGAACTAAAAAGTTTGAAGGTTTCTGTTCCACTGGTTTTTTTCCATACGAGGTCATTAGGTGAGGCGATGGGATACATGCCGATCTTTGCCGACGAACTATACTGACATCAGCTCCCTGTCTCGGTATGTCTCGGACGAGCAGTACATCCGGAAGATCTACCGTTTTCACCTTCAAAGACACCCGATGTGTACACCCCATTTCGAAAACACATAGAGTCTTTACCTGAGGATAAGCTATGTAGACCTCTTTTATCTCCTCCCGATCGTCTGATCGGTATGCCCCCAATGCAGGAGATAGCTCTCCAGTGTGGTAATTCGGGATCCACCTATGACACCATGAAGACGGATGATATTTTGCAAAGCTTGATGAAACCACTCTTAGGATCTCCAGATCTCACTTGCCCGGCTTTCCCCAAGCTCACCAGCTATAGCGTCGATGAAAGATCCGCATTTCCTTACAAAGGAGGAGAATCAGAGGGTCTTCGTAGGATCAAGGACTACTTTTGGACTGGCCAGCCCGCCCCAGTCCGAAGCTACAAAGATACGCGTAATGGACTCCTTGGACACAGTCATAGCACAAAGTTCTCCCCGTTCCTTGCACATGGTTGCTTGTCGCCTAGGAAGATAATCATTGAACTACGAGAACACGAGAAGAAGTTTGGAGCGAATAAAGATACTTATTGGGTTCTCTTTGAGCTATTATGGAGGGATTATTTTGTTTTCATCACACAAAAGTGAGTGTCATGAAGTCGGAGTGTCTGATCAATATCATCAGCTGATGATCTTCTCATGATTTTTGTTGATATGAGTCAGGTATGGCACAGCACTATTCAAGCTTGGGGGGTTTGAGGGTGTTTTAAAACCAAAAGCGGCCGCTCAAAAGATGCATGAATGGAAACCTTTCCAAGATCTCAAGATGAATCAAAACCAACAAGGATCTCGAGCGATCAATCAAGCCGCATCCAGATGGCTAAAGGCTGAAACCGGGATCCCCTTCTTGGATGCCAACATGGTTGAGCTTCGGTTAACTGGATTCATGAGTAATCGAGGCCGACAAAACGTGGCGTCTTTCTTGACCAAAGACTTGTATGTCGATTGGAGGATCGGAGCCGAGTTTTTCGAATCTCAATTGTTAGACTACGACCCTAGCTCCAATTATGGGAATTGGCAATATGGTAAGGACCCGTGTGCGTCAATGATCCGTATACACGGAATTAAGACTCCGGCCCATCAGTATCATAGTTGCGCTTACCTGTTTTGTTCTTATTCACCTATCTATCCACCCAAAAACCAGTTTCAGGAGTGGGGAACGACCCAAGAGCTTCACGGCAGTTCAATCCGATTAAACAGGCTAAAGACTATGATGCAAGGGGAGAATATGTCCGGTGCTGGCTTCCTGAGCTGGCTAAGGTCCCACAGAAGAGCATACACAGTTGAGTCATACCATCTGAATTCATCAAACATCCTTTTGGTGGAAGGATATTTTGGTCGAAAACTGATTAGACTCGCATGCGATTTAACTCCTCAGATCCTTGGCTATTAACTTCGAAACAGTGGGAAGACAGTGTAGGGCAAAATCAGAGAAGACCGCAAGGTTATCCTCATCGTCCAATGCTTGAACAACAAGCATGGAAGAAGCACTATCAACGTCCATAAGTGTTTGTGGAAGATTGCAAAGACTCCTTCAATCAAATTGTACTACGGCTAAGTTTTGTTCATACAGTTTACTACTTCATAGTATTGTTTAGGGATAATATGAGTACCTGGACGTCTAAAACAAATCACATAATCGCTTAACCTATAATAGATGGTATGATCGCATGAAAGTAATTGTCACATTCATGATGATTTTTTCTTTTTGACATTTTTGCTTCTAGATAGATGTTTGAATATTTTTATATTTCTCTACCAACGTGTATGATATCTGATACATATTTTCTAGCTGAACATTGCGAATAATCCTTCGCCATAGATCAAGTCAATGCTGATCAAGGAAACCTCATTTGGAAACTATCCGACAAAATTTCGGTTTTGCTCCAATAAAGACATTCAGACTGTCGGTATCATCAGGCCTATGAAGTTTGAATTTGTCCAAATCTTGATGATCGCTCACAAGAGATATCCAAACATGACGTCATACTCAACCTAATCATTGTATGATGTAAGCAAAAGAACATAAAGTGCACGATAGAAAATAAATGCTACGCTTGTGATATCCATATCTCAATTGAAAAGACTAAAATGCCAACAAGTCATCTTTGAAACAAATCCCCATATCTATACCAGTACGTTAGGAGGTTTTGTTCTTTGACCGACTTGAAGTCTCTCCACTGTTTCCGCCTGAAAGTCTGAGAGATGACTTCGTAGCTCGGATGAGGGTAATTTGCTGTGGTTGGCTAGAGTGACTAGAGTATGATAGACCTGAATCGAAATCATCAGTCAAGATCATATTGGTACATAGTCATATTATCAGGACTGACATCTAAGATCACTTTTCGCCTCATCAAGATAGCAGAAGTTTCACTATCCTGGTTAGCTTTTTGGTCTAGGGAGACCATCGTTTGCATCACCTCTCGCGCTTTGCTGATAATGTCTTTGGGTAGAGAGGCAATGGAAGCCAACTCAATTCCTTGAATTTAATGGGCAATGTGAACTAGTTCAATCTCGGTGCGATCAGGATAAATCCATGAGAAAAATGAAATTACCGTATCCAGCTTGTTTTGTCGGGCCTCTGGTTTTGGTGGGTTTGGCAAGATGTAAGCATTAGAATAAGGTTCCTTTGTCGCCGAATCTTGGAATCCGATTGAGGGACCACTCAACTCTAACACTCGGTGTTGGAAGTCAAGTCCAAGAGTCATTTCTTGTCGGCGTATGTGCGTCTCCAAGTGTAAAAAAACTACATTGGGATACACTCCCTGAAAGAAATATTTGTAAGCCCGGTACATCGATGGGACTTTTTGATAACAAGTCACCATGGAAAAAATTAAGACTCACCAGCGTGGTCATCAACTCCTGAAGATTATGAGGCAAACATATTACAGAAAATTCACTTCATCAGAGATCTTGAAATGCATCTCAAAAAGAAAAGGTTTTTACTCTGAAGTGCGTGGCAAAGAAGCAGAAGGCATTCTTCTGGATAATATCTTCACTGAATGCATGAGCCAGACCTATCCCTTCAAGAGGCGAAGTACCTCTTCCTAGTTCATCGATGATGACTAATGCATTCTCACAAACTGATAACGCCGATAGTATGCTTGACATCCTGAGATAAAACCCAGAAATTATTAAAAAGTGGTTACAGGTGGGTAGACTGCGTTTTGGTCACTCACGTTCTCATTTCCGATGCAAATGTCGAAAGGCTAGCTTCCAGGTCGTCATTCTTAGATAAACAAGTCAATATGGCATCGTGTATGCGAAATGACGCGTAGTTTGCCGGACAAAATGAGCCAATCTGAGGTGTAAGGTATGTCTTATAAATATATAGCCCGCTGAAAACGAATCCTCGAGACTCACTTGAGCCATGATGACAAGTAGGGGAATTTGGCGCAAGAATATTGATTTGCCACTCATGTCTAAGAATTGCCAGTGAAGGTCAGACGC
>MWRL01016850.1:0-17558 GCA_002157085.1 Melampsora occidentalis | reverse complement strand
CACTACACAAAATTTAATGTATTCCGTAAAGATTTCAAAAATGATCTTAATACAAAAAGTAGATAACAAATTACTGAATTAATTTTATTACAAAAATAATGTGTTTACAGATGAGATAAAATACAATGATAAAGTGAGAAACACGTTGATAAAGCCTATGGGGAACAAAGATCCTGTCTTCCTGATACAGAAATGGAGATTACAAGTTGCACAAATGCACTTTCAATACCAAAATGTTCCGCATAGATATGAGCTATAAAAAAATGTTAAGTGACAAATTGATCAACTTGAGTAACAAAAATTATGGTAAGATATTCAGATTTAAAAAGACTGTTGTTTCTAGGTTTCATAAACAATCAGATTACAGAAAAGCAGAAAAATCCCGGGTCTGCAGTGTGAAGTTCGAGCAGAATAATTAATGAGCTAAATAAGCTACATATACAACAGCACGTGGAACACAATTCAATTTCACTCAGAAAATAAATCATAAGGTTCTGCGGTGATTTTCTGAAGTAATCGTCAAACTTCTAGATCTATCAGCAATAAGTACAACACACTTTTTGATTGTCTTGGTCGTCATCATCCAACACTCAACTCATCAAATTAATGACAACGATTTACGTATCTAATATATTATTGCATTCAGAAGCATGCAGGCCAGATCCTTCTCACCATCCAGAAGATTCTTTTCGGGCGACTTTAACAAGTTGGATGACAATCGGTCCGTTTCTAGATTCTCATGCTTCATGAACTTCTTTCGTATGTACTGATCCCCCTCACTTCTCGTTCACATCAAATCGCTGGTCATCTGATCCATCATCTACCTTTCCTCCTTCCTTTTTAGATCAACTTCAGGCGTCCCTTATCCTTGTCACCATCCAGCATCATTCATCTCGTGGACTTGATCATTTGACGTACATATGGCTGAGTTCTTCGACCCCAGCGCTCCAGGTGTAACCAGACAGGTGATGATCGACTGGATGCATATTAATCGACCCATGACACCATTGAAACTAAGAATTAGCACGGACGAACTTGCGGACACGGTGCGAAAGGCACAGCCTGAGTGTGAGCTACACTTAGATCTTCTGCTTCATGCTAGTTACCATATATTATTGATTACTATGACTTAATCTCGTTTTTCGCGATTATTCTATCAGTTTTCAAGCTCACTAGTAACGTGCCTGCTCCAGTGACGCTTGGTACTGCAAGCGAACCCAAGGCTGAAACATCAAGATACAAAACCAGCGCTCAATCACACAGCACGAACACGAAGCAGGCCCCCCTCTCTCCAATCGAAACTACCCAGTATAATCAGCCCAAAATTCAAACCCTTCATGAGACCTTGATCAAGAATTCGAAAGCTGTCCCTTCATCATCGTCTTTCGTTCGAAAGCGTGCTGTGGCTTTTGACACTGGAAGTGAACATGGACCAAGTGTGAAGCAGGTCAAAACAGGAGGTATGTATGCTGTGAACCCAAGCTATCCTTATAATCTAACCACGCATGTATCTTTAGAATCCAAGGTATCACGCGTGCGCAAAAGCAGTACTGCATCAAAAAAAAAAGTAAGTCCCCTTTCTACTTTAAACATCGTCATTATGATTATCTGGACTACTGAACTGATATGAGTTCTCCTTACCACTACTTCCCAGATTTCCTCAAAGCCTTCTGAGATTGACGAAGGTCCATCTTACTCGACTCAAAGTGAAATAAGCAGAACTGAAGCCGTCAAGCTTGAGGAATCGAGAGATACATTGATCACAGTGCCAAATTTAGAACCTGCGATGTCAAGCACTGCTTCAAGTGGCCCCGTGAAAATCAAACACAAAACCTGTATCCCACCTAAGCCTGAACTCAGTAGTACCAATGAGGTCATCGACCTAATCGACTTTTCGGACACAGATATTTTGGATACCGGAAATCTAGGTGAAAACATTCCATTTATGATGTATCTCAAGGCTTCTGATTAATTGATTGATAAACTTTTTATTTTGACAGTGATAGGTAAAGATGTACCAGCAATCTCTTTTGACACATCAACAAAAACTTCAACCGCGGTCACAAACACCAAAAAGTCTGGAGTCGAAGTCTTTTTAGAAGAACGAAGCCGTGAAGAACGTAGTGAGTTGTGGAAGGAATGTCTTTCGAATAAAACCGTATATTCATAAGTTGGGATTTCATTCTAATCTTTGTTCATATCTGTATAGTCTTTGCACTTGAAGGTTCTACAGCACAGATGGAAGAGAAGATGGAAATGAATTCAGTGACCTTGTGTCAACACAGCATGCGACTAGAGGAGAATGGTATGTCAATGCACAATCTCAGATCTCATGTGCCTCCAAATTCTGACAAATTTGTCCCAGATCATTTGCTTTCCCACCTAAAAACCAATGTAAATCGCCTCAATGGAGATGTTTCGGCGGTTTCTACCCTGGAGGCCAAATTTGAGATTTTGCAAACTCAAGTGCTTGATTTGCGTAGACAGTTGGAAATGGCAAGAGATGAAATCTCTACGCACGAGGATGTAATTGCACGCCTGATGGAGCAGGATGAAACAGAAGGAAGCTCTGACGCCTAAGGTTATGAACATGATGGGGCTCGAAATGGAAAGTATGGTTTTGTATTGTGGTTTGTGCTCCTATGAATCATATTGTACAAGTTGTTTCCCGTGATAGCTACAATATAAATCTTTGCCTTGCGGCACTTTTTTTCCTGCATTTACTCCTAAGGATCAGGGCGTGACTACAATTCATCATGTAGTGACATTTGGAACATTTTGTAGAAGTAATTATACCTACAATGTGTTTCAAAAATATCGAGTTTGAAACCCGGCCTAGTGAAGTCCTCAATACTGCCCTCGTGAATGAGAACTTCACTAGGCTTATAAGATATCACTGCGTTTCAAAGCACTGGTGGTACATGAGACGCCCTAACTCCAGGACGGTGCCTTGTAGATATCAGTTGCAAGCATCAGTTCAAGATAAAAAAACACGGGAAGTACGTACATAATTTCATGACTTGTCCTAATGATATGTCTTTCTTTTCTATAGTATGATCATGATCATAATTAGGGAGTGGGGCAAACATGGCGATAGAAGTTTATCGTAGGTCACAGGAGGCTGGAGATCCTAATTCATGAGCCTGATTGTCAATCCTATTCAGATTGTTCCGGGAAAGATATTAATTACTTGAAATGGCAACCTTCTGATCAATTTACTAACTTCTATATTTCGATATAAAGAAAGCTGATTTTCGTCAAGCTCATATTTCCTCTCTTCATCTATAATCACCTTATATCATTATCTTCTGACCCCTTAAAACTCATTCATACATCATGTCGTATGATCAAGTCCAATCCTATGTTTTCCTACCTGAATATATCCTTGAATACGTTGTTGGTGACGACAAGCGAATCGATCCCAACCTCTTCATAACCAAAGCCAGTCCTTCCCAAATCGTCGAGGTGATTGTAGCATTTTATCCACATCTTCAATTCACTGAAAACGCACGCCACGACCATGAGCTCCTCTTGAAAGTATTCATCGAAATGGTCGCCCCACGTCTATCTAATCTAGTCTCATCTTTCAACCGCGAAAGGAGCTATGTGCAAGCATTATTCGAAGCCCCAATTTACATACCTTCTCAATCTACCAGATGGGTCAACTCCACTGCGGACATCGACACCAAACGAATCGACGACTTCGAAGCATACGGTCTCCTGAACTTCAAGAATGGGAACTACCGTTTTGCAGCCGAGCAATTAGACTTGAACTTTCTCCAGAAGTACAAGTTTCTGAAGAAAGAAGAGATTGATGAAATTATGCATGTCGAAACTGAAGCAAGCGAGGCCCTTCATGAGACTTTACACCTTGTTCGAGACTCCCACGAGTTGATCGAAAGTATCCAGCTTCGTCTCCGTCAGCCTAAACTCTCACGAACAGAACGCGAAGACTTTGAGGATCAGTTGCAAAGTGCGAATACTTCGTTGAAATCGCGTCAGGATATGTTGAATACCACGATCAAAGGTGTTGGATTCATCAATGCATTCATCAAGCATCATACGTAAGTTCTTTGTAACAAAACATAGCGTGATCATTCGCGATTTACCTTTTATTAATTGTATAAAATTTGATTGGTTAGGGCCGTCCTTGTCAAACAACAACTCGCTCCTTCAACCTAGCCATTCCCAACGCCAAACCACTTGTTAAGAGAATCAATATACATCATCTTTGCTTATACGTTAGTTGGCTCGTTCTAGTTGGTAACAGTTCTCAGTTAGTTACATTTTACGATGGGAAGATAACACTAGTGGGTTATAAGATGAAGAAATGGGTAATTGCTGTAAATGGGGTTTGTCAGTTGTCATATATCGTGTCTTCCTCTTTGCGTGTTCTGATTCATCTTTTTGTAAGAAGTGGCTCTATCTTGCTTGCGTGCTTTATCTCAATCCTACTTTATCATCAATACTACAATTGTGTTCATTGATTCACCTCTTCTTAACTCTTACACTTTCAGACTCAATTTATATACACAATCGAAGCTATCAGATCAGTTTTTGTCTTACAGATACACGTCATTTAGTTATGTGAAGAATTTATGGTCAATGATTCTGCTATGAGTGTGATTCAGCCGATGCTTATAAAAAAAAGTTAGACACGGCTAATCCTCATTGAAGATTTGCTATGTTTTATTTGGAAGCAAGGAATACATAACTCCATCCGTGCAGTGATTGTAAAACATTATAAGATTTATGTACACAATTATGGCTTTCAGATCAGTTCGTGTCCTCAATTCCTGTTGGGACTTTTCTGATGGTCTCAATCTTGCAGGTCTATGTGCACGACTTTCCTTCGTTTTGGTTTTGGAATGTCTATCCCTCAAAACTGACATTCTATCTTTCAATCAACATGGAAAGGAACACGTCAGTTCTTACACAGTGAGCCTTATTGATATGAATACAAACAACAGGGAGCAGCTACAATGACATTTGGTCCAATGATGACAGGATACTCAATCTACTCAAGCACTAGAATAATGATGGATATTTAATATGATAAAGAGATTGAAAAGTTGAAGGCATCAATACAAAACTCATTCATGCAATTCAATTGACAGTCACATTTTTCTACGATAAGTACCAATTTGAAACTTTTCCGTCCTAAAATTTACTGGATCAATCTTGAATGTACCCTTGGTTTTTGAGTAGGCAATGCCCACTTCCTGATTTTGTTCAATTTTTCAATGCTTCAATCCTGGCTTGAAGTACAGGAATTGCTTCCATGATCTCTTCCAGGTACTTCATCATGTTGGCTGAAATGATAATCGAAGTCAGTTATCATTCCAAATCCTGCTTTCTCACCATGACCTGCAGATGTTACGTACCATTGGCTTTTGCCTGTTTTCTTTGCTCGCAATCAAGTAGGACAAGGTGTCTGTAAATACCTTCAAGCGAGCCTTCCAGATCAGCACGGTTCTTTTCCGATTGGGGTGCTAACAATACCATCAAGACCAAATATCAGGTTACTATCTAGATGATATCACTCAAAGAAGATGAGACTCACATTCTTGATCGGCACGATTATCTTCCGATGTGTGTGGTAACAATATCATCAAGACCGAATATCAGGTTGAGATCTAGAAGATATGACTCAAAGAAGACGAGACTCACATTCTTGATCATCAACTTTGTTGTTTGAGGTACTGGGAGCTGCCTCGTCAGCGTTAACATCATTAGGTTGATCTGATTATTCAGTTGGATCAAAGTGCAAGTTAGACAACAATGGGAAAAAAAGAGATCAAGGGGTCAAAATAACTTACCAAGTCCTATGCGCTTGGAAGGGTACGAAGGAACTAAGTCTTCGGATGCACGACGCTTCCCTGATTTCTCATTAGACAAGAGCGACGAGGATGCGGGTGAAGATACACGAAGCCGTTGAAACGCAGGATAACTATTATAATCGCTGGATGAGACTGCTTGGGGTTCGGAAGCTAGATCGACGGAGATTGACATTATAAACACCACGTAAGCTCAATGGGAGGATGAGAAAAAATCACGAAGACAATTCAACGATTCGACTCGTACCTTGATAAGTTTGCTCCGTCTGTACGCTGTGAGGGGCATCGGATATACTAATTATAGTGTTGTGCCCAGTCATTAAGTTCGGGTTGTTGAGATGTGGTTCGTCGAGCTCAAGCATGCTCTCCTACTTGTAGAGTTGATGGTGTTGAGAACAATCCGTGAATTAAGGTGACTAAAGATAATGTCAGGAGGCGGGTTATAATGATGTTGACAAGTTCGAAAAAAGGAAAGCTGGTGAGATGAAGATTATAATCAGGTCAATCGTTGAAGTGAGGGTGAATGAGAAATGAGATCTTAACTATCATGAACCGAAGTGCTGATCACATTGACAGGGTGTTTTTGGTGGAGGTAGAAGGTGGTAGGTGCCATTATTGTTTGCCCTTCGGTGGAAGTTCGGACTGAAAGAAATGACTCGATATTGGTTTGATGATTGATCTGAATGAATTTTGAGACCTATTACAGTCCTTTGTATGTGAGTTTAAAAAAAATGTATGTGTACATACAAAGATCTGACTTCGGTAATCACTCAATTTAAAATTACCAAAGTCAGATTACCAAACTCGAACGATCATCACGCCCTTTTTTCACCACAGGCCAAGATTCATAAGAATTACACACTCATTTTCTTCGATGTTCCCCAATCTTTGGGATGACTATCATTGGGCCGAACTCTTCAGAAACAACCGGCTAGTAACTGTACTCTTCCATGAAGGGGATATTCTCATCAACGCGGTTTCTAATTGCTGCTTTATATTGATGTTTATGAACACCGACCTTCAATTTTTCTTTGGTCGCTTGCTCGGAACTAATTTAATGTAAGTCTGGTGGACGTTGGAATCCAAGAGACGTTTTGAGAGTACACCGTCTCACCAATACATATTCGGATTTCGAAAGGAACTCTGACCTGACATCTATCGAGCCAGATCAAGCCTGACATTTGTAACAGGGTTGATTGAATATGCGCTGACATTTTGTAATGAGTAATACTTATTACAAAAGTCATAATTATTACAAAAAGTCAGATCTTGATTTTCACAACGGATCCAGTCAAGGCTTGAGTCGCCTTTCTTGCTTGCCTCAAGCCTGGGATGAGTGCGAGAAGAAGCTCGGATCAGCAACTGTAGTCATGTCATGACATACAGATTGGTTATTCGATGCAAATTCATTGGTCCTTTGAGCTCTCCAGAAATGGACATATCCATTAAACGCCTCTGTCATCTCTCAATTAGCTGGTTGGTTTTCTTTGCCATCATCAATTCTCTCTTTTCACTATAACGTGCTCTGCAATCATTTGACTTTTGCTTATTTTTGAACTCGAACATATTCATATAATCATGACTGGCAAGGGCTCAGCCTCTAGTGTTGGCCGAAAGCTTCGTGCTTCGGCAAGCGGCGAGATTTCTCTAAGCAAGAAACAAAAGAGGCTGATGGAGGATGATGACGAAGTAGTCACTTTGAAGAAAAAGAAGAAGAAGAAAATTCATCCAAATGAAGGTAGGATCAATCTATGAGGGTTCTGGGGTAGTTTGCTGAAAAGTAATAATTATGTTATGGTGATCTTGACTTCCATAAAACCAATTTGAAACTGAACCTCAAAGAGGAGGTTATCTCGGTTGGCCCAAAAACACCTCGACATCGACTCCTTCAACTTCTTGAAAACCGGATCTCGAGACAAAAAGGAAGATCTTCCTTCAACGCGCCCCAATCCACTCTTTCAACTCGAGAAATAGCTCAAGACCAACACGAAACCCTTCATGATCTCAATTCAACACCACGGGAGGACGATACAACTGACCCCGGTGAAATCGACTTTCAAATCTACAACAACAGCCAGCTGGAGAAGATGTTGCACGAAGTTGGTGTGGACACCTTTGGAATGGATACAGTTAAACTGATTGAGAGCTGTAAGATATATCAAGAATTGAGTACGTACTTGATATATGTGTGCTGGTTTCTGTGTACTTGATCCCCCGAATGAAGCTGACATGATTAGGCTTTTAGTCATACCCCCCAAGACCGATGCTCAGCCCATACAAGGGGATTTCAGCTTTTCGGTGGAATCCTACAAACAAGTTGACAGTAAGTTTTTTCCAACACTCATGCATCTTTAGGGCGCTGCTACTTATAAGAGATTTGAAAATTTTTAGAACCCAGCTCCTCCAAGAGAGTTGCTTCGACATCACTCATAAATGATCCAAGGCTCCAAGGTGAGTTCAAACTCTATTTGTATATGACAAACTCTGAGTGATGTTGTCTCAAACTCATAAGAGATTTGAAACATTTTAGAACCCAGCTCCTCCGAGAGAGTTGCTTCGACATCACTCATAAATGATCCAAGGCTCCAAGGTGAGTTCAAACTCTATTTGTATATGACAAACTCTGAGTGATGTTGTCTCAAACTCATAAGAGATTTGAAACATTTTAGAACCCAGCTCCTCCGAGAGAGTTGCTTCGACATCACTCATAAACGATCCGAGGCTTCAAGGTCAGTTCGAACTCTATTTGTATATGACAAACTCTGAGCGATGTTGTCTCACAAATGGCACAAATGATTGTAGGGCAGTCATCTCGCAGGGATTCCGAAAATGAGTCATCACCAGTACATTTCCCCAGTTTAGAACACAGGACCCTTATCTACCCTCGACCCCGACCAACGGACTTGTCAAAATCACATTTAATGCCGCCAAAGTCAAGGAAAGGCAAAGAAAAAGAACACATATCATCTGACAGCGAATATCTTCCCGAAGACGATGAGATATTCAAAGATCAAGATAGAGAGTTTGAGAAGAATCAAATCCCCGAAATGCAAGGTATGCAGACAGAGATTGCTTCTGAAGACGAACCAATAGACACGGAAGGTGAGTTCAAAGTTGCTATTGTGATGATGTTACGGTTTCCCACTTTGAACTGATAATCAGTGATGAAAGCTTCTAAATCCTCCCTCAAAGGCATAGAAAAAGAACACAAAGCATCTGACAGCAAACATCTTCCTGAAGATGATGAGATGTTCAAAGATCAAGATATAGAATTTGAAAAGAATTATATCCCCGAAATGCAAGGTATGCAGACAGAGATCGCTTCTGAAGACGAAGCAATAGACACGGAAGGTGAGTTCAAAGTTGCTATTGTGATGATGTTACGGTTTACCCCTTTGAACTGATAATCAGTGATGAAAGCTTCGAAAACCTCCCTCTCTATTGAAGAGCTCACAAAGCTGTGGAAAGAAACCAAAGTGTCACTGGTCAAGGCAAACAAACGGATCAAAACACTTGAACGTGAATTTAAGAGTTTGTCACATTTTGTAAGGTCATCTCTTGGCAATCGCACTGCTCAAGAAAGTCCTTGCAATCAGACACGAGGGGGGCGCACGGCAGTAAGTATTCTATCATCTTCGCTTGTTCTTAGAGCTTTTGAAGTTCCACTGACTTATCTTTTGTAACATATCAGGCATGCATTCGTTTTCATCTTGAAATGATGTTTGGCCTAAAATCACCGCTTGATCCTCTGCCTTCTCCAGCTACCTCCGAAGAGCAGGCAGAATGGAATTGTGAAAGAGATCTGGACGACATCGACATCGAACTACACCAGTCATCTGACGGTGTGAATGCGGATTCTGAGATCGACCCATGTTTCCCGTACCCAGATGGTCCAGGACATCAAGAAGCCTCTCCTCAACAACTATCAGTCACTTGGAAGCTGATGAAGGCTGCCAATGTTCCATCCTTCCGCCCAAACTTAGCAGCACCGCCATCTTCCAAAGAAAACAAACGTATATGGGGGCTTTCGGAGAGGATCTTCTTCAGATTGGTTACCTTGGGAGTGTATACCGGAATATCCCTTGATCAGGGAAATATTCCATACATCAAAAAATGCTTCTCTTCACATATACAGACGCTAATGAAAAGGTAAGATCTTTTTTGTTGTGTTTCATAGGAAAAAACATCACCACGCTGATATAAAAACATATACATTGCGGGTTTCAGATATCGTCAGCAGACGTGGGACAACGAACGTAAGTTACGCATGGCTACAAACGTAAGACGGGCAACACGATCATGTCGTGTAAGTATGTCTCGCGATTAATTTTGAATCGTGAAATCTTTCTGGATTGAATCTGACATCACCTTGCAGTTAAGAAAGACACGAACCAAGATCACACTCGAAGAAGAAAAACTCTGGCCTCTGCTAACATTCATAGAGTCAGTATGTAGTGACGATGAAACTGATACCGAAGAGGGCCAGGATTTCACTCCTGGTAAAGGTTCAATCTGTACCCGTAAACTTCCTTGGCGTAGTATGGCACTTGAAGGTCTCCTGGTTCGCTTGGACGCGCGAAAGGGAACACTGGATCAGAGTGTCCCTAAAACCTCAGACTCTCCGCAGCGTGGACGACCATCTCGTCGTCGTATCAGGCGTGATGACGCACCCGAAAGTCTTATTGAAGCACCCGAAGGACTACCAAGAGACTGCTATTCACCAACCTTTCTTGAACAGATTGGCTCTAAAGGTCAATTGATGTTAGGAATCAAACCGGAGGTTGGTCTAACCAGAATTACTCAAGCTTTAGATTCACTCTAAAAAAGGGTTACATTTCTTTCTTGTTCTTTTCTTGATTCTCACAAATCCTTTTGTAATTACATGATGTTTTCTGTTACGATGATCCGCTGAAAAAAATCTATCTGGCCATAGAAACTAAACCTACCGTAGCAATATTCAATTTTGGGTTAATTTCCGCCGGCTTGAACATTATCCATGAACAATGTGCCACAACTTCCTCTAACTTCACAATACAGTCTTCTGTTGGTCCCCATGCGCGTAAACAAGTTTGAGTGTGGAATCCTTTTGTGTGTCGAAAAGGATCAAAGTTTTCTAAAGAAGCAGGAATCTTAGGAAACCTTTGAACATGAAGCCAGGTATCAAAAATGTTTTCTGAACATGTTGGAGACCGGCGATGGATGAAGATTGAAAATATACGTCCATAAGCCAGAACACCAGTTGGACTTATTTTGAACTCGATGAAACTGTCATTCTGACTGCTGCTAAAGGTCGAATATGACACAGAATTGTGCATTATCCTCTTATAAAAAAAAGCCTGGGGATGCAGTGGTTCGTATGCGAGTGCATCATCCTCCGAAAGTGAACACAACTCATCTGGAACCATCCATTGGTATTTACTATCTTCATTATTTAAGCGTATCTCCAACCTTTTAAGTATGTCATCTCTGATGGGTTGCATGTTTGAGTTTGAAAGCCGCTTTGGAATAGGTCCCGTCGTCTCATACAAAGACCGTAGTCGAGGAAGATAGGGTTTGAGTGCATCTGGCACGTTTTCGTTTTCCAGAAGAGCAGCAAGATTCCCAGCTCGCGAGAAATGCTTGAGGAATGTTATTGGTAGCTCACCTAAAGGTATAAGAACCAATGTTAGGTGATTATAATTTGTCTTCAGCGCAAAAAAACTCACTTATGTGATTGTTGTGGCAGCCTTTCAAAATGCTTCCCATCAATCTTTCAAAAAAGAAAGACCACCAAGTGCGCACAGGGCCAAACTCCTCAAGTAGTTCAGTCAAATGGAGCGCCATGTGATGGTTTGGAGCCAAACCACAATGCTGAAATAATTCAACAGAGCCTTCAAGGTAATTTTGAATATGAAGTTCGTAGCTTTTGAGGTGCTGTGATGTCATTTCGCGTTTAAGAGCAACATTAACAAGTGACACTAGGTGCAGAAAGTTTTGGAGGAGAGACATCTTCACGTTTCCTTGATCCGCCCATATTGGTACAAGTATGAGTGGCAATTGGATAGAGAAAAGATTTCTCCATTCATCTGCCTTGAGCTTTCCAAATGACGCTTTTCCTAGCACCGGAAGCGCGCGCTTGATCCAAGTAGGGATATGGATATGTTGAAGCCGGCGATTTATCTTTGCAAGCATTGTAGCGTCAAAAACTATTTCTTCAAATGGAGGAGCATCCCATTTACCGTTCCATCCAGAATCGTCCAGAGGGTTGAAGTCTTCATCACTGGGAGATGTGCTTTCACCAAAAGAAGTTTCACCGATGTTACAGCCACCTTCATCTTGATCATTGGGTTCAGTGTCAGTGTCTTCTGTTTCTGGGTCTGGAATCTTTTCTTGCTGCTTTTGTGCTTCAGCGTGTTCATTGAAAAGATCTCGAAGCTCCACATTTGTTATAGGTTCCAAGCCTTCATCGGTGTTGTCTTTGTCTTTCATGGCCCAGAATCTTCGAACATGCCACGCCAGAAGACCAAGTAAAAGGTTATGCATAGAATCAACTACATGATAATCTACAATGTTCCAATATTCGAGTTCAACTAATACTGAGTAACGGACACCATGGCTCTTGAATATGTTTTGCCGCTCCTTCACGGTTTTTGAATCACGAGCCTGGAATGCCCACACTTTGTGCTGATCACATGTACGGGGCAACCATTCTGTTTTGTCTAGATTGTTGATGTCCTTTTTAGTGATGAGGCATTTGGAGCAAAAGAACATGGCTGTGGCACTTGGAAACCCCAGTGAGCGTCGGAGAGCTGGTATATCGGCTATGAAAGGAAGCAGCGCAGCACGAACCAGACGCCCTGATTTGTACATATGAGTTCGTGAAAGTAAGAGGCCTGGGTTCCATAGTGATTGAAGTTCATTCACAACAGGACGTAGAATCCAGTTCATTTGCTCTAAAGAGGGTTCTGAAGGTCCGGGTGCAATACCCACTACGAAGACGTTTTCAGGTCGGTGGCGAATCTCTAGTGGAAGTGTCAGACAAACCATCACAATAAATGTTATTGATGCATGATGTCCACTGATTTTATTTCCGTACGGGTTGATTGCATCAATAAACATTCCAAATGTCAGATGACCACTTGCTGCAGTGAATTGCTTTCCATCTGGACCTTTGAAATTCTTCCAAATCTTTGATTCTTGGATGTCACTTATGGGCTTATTCTGATCAAACGGCTTGCAAGACTCCACCAATGACTTGTCTAGTAATGACTCGATTTGAGGACGAGAAAGCAGGCGCGCAATCCATTCTGAAAGACTTTGGAATGCATATTTTCGCACAGGAACAGATTTTCCTCTTGATATTTTTGTGAGTAGCTGACCACAAGTTTTTTGTGAAAACTCAGAGATATCCGGTAGGTAGTCCTGAGCTGGAGAAGTTGTCTTAGTATCGCTATCAGTGTTCACTTGCTCGGGTGGTCCCCCAGGAATTTGAGAAACTTGATGAGTACAAGTTCTTGGTGTACGTTCTAGAGGGTATAGCGCAAAACATTGTTGACAACAATTCATCTCAATCAAATACGGATCGATTCTCAACCAGGAGATTACTGTTGTGATCGTTTTCGGGATCCGGCACAAATTCGATATATCTGACGAACTAAGGACTGTAGGAGTGCGAAGAGGATTGATGCCGTATGTCAAAGCTAATTCAATTGTAATCTTTAAGGAGTCCAGGATCCACGATGCTGTAGCCGTCGAGAGGTTCCCAAATATGCTCAGGAGTGCTACCATGAGGGCAACTTGAAGCAGTAGCGGGTTGATGCTGTCTAGTTTAAATGAATGGAACCGCTCTGTTTGACCATAGTTGCATACATAGTACATATAGTCAGCTGTTGTCGAAAGCTGCAAAATTTGTTTTAGGAGCACAATCTCACCACAATCGTATACTTTCATAGTTCCCTCATCTCGCGCTTTTGACGCAGACAAGCAAACTCTAGAGGAGACCGGAGGAGAATTGAGAGAAGAGTAAGATGTAGGTTGATCGGTTGAGGTTCCAATCGGTGGATCGTGTATTTGACGACTTTCATGATAGGAGCGTGAGGCTCTCTCTTGATTGGATTGATTGCTTAAGTTTAAGTGTGCAAGATGTTCTGAAAGGTTATCTTGATGGTTATCAGTCGAAGACAACTGAGACGTATCCCCTGTTTGTTGAGCAAGCGATCTAGATATCGCTTTCTCTCTTTGTTCTGCCAACCGATGATGTTCAAATGTCTCAGGTACAACCTCGACACCGTTTTGAGTCACACCATATGTGTCTTGATATTTCCCCAGATAACACTTGTAGATTCGGCAACGACAAGGAACCCGATGTAGGTCTTTGCTTCTGTTTGTTTTAGGAGGCATGGCAGAAAACGATAAAATTCAAAATCGAGCGAAGCACGGCTCTTCCTGTGGATAGGGAACATATAACTCTAAAAGGAGAGGTGTACAACAATCGATTGGAAACAAACGTTAGAGTCTGATTGATGAGTGGTTAAAGATGAACTACCGGCATGGATATTGAAAACGTGAAACAATTGGCCATAGGATCTACTGTACAACGATAACATTTAAAATATGAAATAAAGACTGCTTCAATCGAATTTAGTGAAACATGAGTCAAGAGCATAGGTCCAAACAACTACTGATAGGCCATTCTTCAACAGAAATAACACCAGTTGAATTCGTGTTTATGACATGATGAGTTCGATATTGTTCGATTCAATAAAGGTGGCAGTGATAAGAGAAAGACTTCAAATCACAATCACTAAACTGTCCAAGGCTGAAGGACATACATAGTCAGATCATTTGAGCAGGATTCGTGAAAGAGAAAAGTCAAAGTAAAAAGAAATTCGACTTCAAACTGACCTCAGTTGCGTAAATAAGATCCTGTTCAATCACGGGGTTACACGCAAGAGTGAGTAGTGAAACCCACGAACCAGCATGCCAGGCTCTACTGGCTCATCCAGCACAAACATGATGTAAAGATTGACCAGGACTGTGTGTGACATTGGCGTGGAATGAATGAACACATTCGGAGAACGATCCTGCAAGGTCATTCGGAGCTCTTCCATCAAGAGATCCTTAACCAATTCACGAGGTACAACGTTTGGTGGCCGGACAAATTCGGAATCACCAGGTATTTGAAGATCCTTGTCAACGTGTGCTCGGTACAGATAAAGTAAGCTTCCGATGTCGGAAGTTTTAGGAATTACAGTCCCAGGTCGGGCATCTAGAACCGCAGTCATAAGTTGATCTTTCTTGACTCGTCGACTTAGCGGGTTGAAATCCTTGCGAACTGGGTGCTCAGTTTGCATTGGGGTAGGCGGCGCAGGTAGCAGATGAGGCTTTAGAATAGGGTAGACTTCATCCTTGAAGGCTTTGTACAACAGGGATTTCTTGTGGTGCGCGCGAGACTTGGTTCCAGGATTGAAGTGCAGAATGATTCGGTAGTATTCGTGACATTTGATATCTTCCCAAATGCTTTCGAAATTGTGTTGAAGAAATACACGCATCTCAGTACTCATTGATTGAATTTTGTACCAATTTTCGTTCGAGGTCTCGTTCGGAATATTTTGAAACGGATTGAATGATGGTTGGCCAGGGGGTGGGGGCGGCGCCTTTTCTGATGTTGGTGGCAGTGGAGCAGATTTCTCAGCGGTTCCCTTGTTAGAACTAGATTGATCCACAGGCGAGTTTCCTGTCTTTTTTTTCTTTGCTGGCATATTATCGGGTATCTGTCAAAGTTTTAAAGTTCATTCGGGCATCATCAAAACTCAAAAGGTATCTCGACAAGCTCAATGAGATGAAGCAATAGTGAACTTACGTGCTGACGAGGGATTGGTGAGTTAACTTCAAACTAACAAAACAATCGGGTTCCACATTAGTGAATCATGAGTGAATCATGAGGAGGAGAAATGCATGAGAGATAGCAGAGTAGACTTACACAGTAAAGTTGAAGACGGTACACAAGAAATCAGATCACAGTTCGAGAGAGAATGAGGATGTCTTGCCCAAGCTAGCAAGAGACCGATTGCATATATAGTGATTCGCTGAAAGGGTGAGAAGTCTTCAACATCAAAGGTGGGCCCCTGAAATTAGAGCGGCTGCGATAGAGACTGATTCATTTAATGAGTCAATCACCTCCTGTGAGGGATGGCGGTAACGTGGAGTGGCTGAGGCCTTTCTTTGGTTGTGTTGCGATCAAAGAAAAGAGACCGACCTACTACATACACAAAGGGTATCATGTCAATCCCCAATTGTGAATATAGGGTTATGACCACATATTTTCGATGACTTGTTTTGTTGGTTGTTTACCAGAAAGTCCACGATTGAGACCGGGTAGATCATCCAAGTAATCATGACATAGATATTGAAGAATTGCACAATACAAGAATGTGCTACACCCAGAAGTTTTGTTCGGCGAGCTTCTGTTTGTTTTCACATAGTGCCATAGTCTTGATGAAGGCGACATATGTCAAGTTGATGTTGGGACATATATGCGGCTCCCATTCATCAACTGCCCCACTACTGTCGCAAAAAAACAGATGAATGGCACAAAAGTTCTAAAACGCTATTAATTATGTAATGGAAATCATTTTTGAAATATTTGGAATATTTGCGTGATCTGATCTGTTTGTCAGAACTATCATTGAGCCTTGGCAATCCGAATAAGCTACCAGGATCTTTGTTCCCCATAGGCTTTATCAATGTGTTTCTCACTTTATCATTGTATTTTATCTCATCTGTAAACACATTATTTTTGTAATAAAATTAATTCAGTAATTTGTTATCTACTTTTTGTATTAAGATCATTTTTGAAATCTTTACGGAATACATTAAATTTTGTGTAGTGTTTGTCTTGAGATTGGCCTGGTCGTTTTTTGGATATGTGACGAGGCCGACCTCGGTTATGAACTTTGACCGTAGCATTTTCAATTGGAACAAGGGAATACCGTCCGGTTTCAATCTTCACAAGGTCTTCGTAAATCTTGCGGAGTGAATGTTCATCTAGCTCTATGATTTGATTGATCCTGGCTTGCACAGCTTTCTTCAGATCCTCGTGATTTGATGGTGGTGCTACTAGAGACATAGTCCACTGTTGGTGGACCAGGTCTGGTGATATGTAGTCGCCTTCGAGAAGAGCAGCCGCGATCTCGTGAGAGCACGGCAATCCCCAGGCCCCGCGGAAGGACTTGGTGCACTGGCGGTTGATGGAGTCTGGGATAATATCGTATTGTGCTTTGACCTTCTTGAGAGCATAATGTGAGATTACACCGTTTAAATCTCGAAACGCCATCGGAAGACCAAGGAGGGTCTTTTGACTTTCAACGCCAGTTAAAGTTGAAATCTCCATGTATTGAGAGTCGCATGCACGCTTGAAGGCCTTGAAGCAAGTGAGAAAGTCATTATTACTACCATCCAAGAAATTTTTCAAACGATGATGGCCTCCCTCTACACGAGATGTAGACGAGTTTCCAAAATGAGGTGTTTGGGATGTGAAGAGTGCCACGAACTTCTCTGTTCGGTAAAGCCATACCTTCTCCAGGTACTCCAAGATGTGGTGACGTCAAGCCAGGATCTTGACAGCTTCCAGATTGTCGTCGTAATCTTCACGGGTGGTGCTTTGTAAAAATCGGTTCCAGACCTTCATCAACTCATCCCAATCCTCCTTGCTAATCCTCCTCTTACATTGTTTGGCTATAT
>MWRL01016840.1:0-10853 GCA_002157085.1 Melampsora occidentalis | reverse complement strand
ATCACAAAAAATGAAGAAGAAACAAAAAGAAATTCAAGCAAGCCAAGGAAAATGATCATCTCAAGCTATAACCATTTCACATCAAAAAAAAGAACTTTAAAAATTATTGAACAAAAAAAATGTTACGAATGTGACAAGTAAACTATAGGTTTATGTACTAGGTCTGAATGCAGCGTGTTTTTTTGGAAATTGTGTTTTGGGTTATGTCTACTGAAATATGGACGAAACTTCGAGAACGACGGAAAGATTTTTTTGGGGGGCGTTTGCTCAACAATAAAATAAATAGTGGGTTTTGTGAGCCAACAGACCCAGAGGATGAAGATTTTGGTTCAAGATTTCAAAACATGAGGATGGATTGGGATAAGTGATCATCCAAGCTGGGTGTGCCTTGAGGGATGGTAAGAAGTAGGACGATGTTTGCTGCGTTAGGCTTCGATGGATAAGAGCCATAAAGGTATACGTATTAAGCGGTGAATATGCATGAAGCACAATCGAAGAAATCACACCCTCCACTCTTTCGCCTTGGTGAGGGTGAGCGAAGGAGGTCTAGTTGGCCATGATGAGCGTGGCATAGATGGTATATTCCTCCGGAGTCTAAGATAGCAATGAGCATCCTCTTCAAGATGAACATCAGACATAAGAGAGAAAGACTGACCATATGTTCTTCCATCTCCTCTGTCACAGAGCTGATGTTAATCAGCTTACCACCCAGCAACATCGTTTGCACTTCATCAGTATCATCTCCGGCAGGCGGTGGCGCAACGACAGCAGGTATATCAACTTTGGTCTTCTTCCTTGGTTGATCAACATGAATTCGATGATCTTCTGGACTACTCTTCAGGCTCCCATAACCTTCATCAAAATCGTGATTCCGCTTAATGCCAGTCCCGATTGATGATGAACAAGACTGTGAAGGCGAATTCAGTGAACAGGTACTGTCTGACGGAGATCGTTTGGGATCAAGCGCCGGTGTTGTCAGTGACCTTGATTGCTTTTGAAGTTTGGCGAAGTAAGCGTCGTAGTCAACATCGCCATCAATCTTGACATCGACTGGCTCAGGTACAGTCGGATTGACGAAGGAGATGTTGGGTCGTGCGGTGGTGTTGGTACCTTCTTTGATACCAGCACCAGTCAGTTCACCGCTCACTGTACTTTGAGCGATCCAAACCGGCAGAGCATTGGCTTGTCGTTTGGCTTCGGCTTGCTGCTCCTTGAGTAGACGTTTAGTCTCCACATCGCCCTCCTGAGCCATTTGAACAGAGACGGCGGCCTCTTTAGCACCACCAGTAGCCACAGCCAGACCATCAGCCGAATCGACCGGTTTCTCAAGAGGCATATGTATGGCCACCCATTGAGCGATGTCAAACCTGTAAAAAGCGTTTTCAGTTTTAATCGTCTTCAAGGAGTGAGACCAGACTCACGCAGGTACAACAACCTTATCCGCCTTCTGCAACGTTTTCTTGATCAACGTCGATTGCGAGTTGAGCCGTTGCATCCGATCCTTGTTCTTCTGCACCTCGATGTCGTTGTCATTGTCATCGAGAGGGGTATTGCAGATCTCGCAAAGAAAGCTCGTGGCCGTCATAGCCAGCCCAGAAATATCGAGAGTGGAGTAGGTCGTCTTGCACCGAGGACACAGATAACCCTGACCATCGATAACCTGTGGGACAAAAGCAGAGTGTGAGCAGCCGCAACAAGGACGGCTGCAAGTGACTAGCAGTAAAGGAGCCAACATTTCGCTGCTTGTCGTCCAAAACCTTGCTTATTTTCCATAGTCTCCATTTGATGACGTCCACACAATGCTTGTAGTCAATGTAGTAGTACGTTCGTTGAGTGGCTTTTGAAGCCCCAGGTTTGACCTCAGCACGCAAGTAACTAGAAGAAAGAAACGTTGAAGTAAAGAGTCGGTCAGGAGATATTGCAGCACATGAGAGTCAGAACGAATAACATACACTGAGATCAACTGATCCCGAATCAGCATATTTGCGGCTTTGGCAAGTTCCTTAGGGCCAACGCCAAGGCGAGCAGCGAGTTCCTCATCTTTCATGCTAAGACAGCGTGAAAAACGCAGATGCGTTCAGTTCCCAGACATTGATGACATAGTAGTCACATAAGCAAGGAGAAGAATAGAAGGAGACGAGCCAACAGGCATAGTCTCTACTTTCGACTCACGCTTCTTTACGAATAAGCTGGTCGAGAAGTAGAATATGTCGTACTTCGTAAAAAGCACGGGAAACATATTGAAGAAGGAGACGGATGTCAGCAAGTGTGTCGACGTCTTTGTCTGGCTGCTGAGTTCCATTAGTCTGAATTTGGCCGCTTGCACCGTTGCTGTTAGTTATCGACGAAGGACCAGCTTGAGTAGGTGAAGCGGTGAATGCGGTGTGAGACATGATGGAAAGGTTGAGAAGACAAAGTTCTGAAGATGGCGAGTTTTTGAGAATCGGGTGGAGGTTGTTACGGTTTGAGCTCGAGCTTGACAAAACAAGTCGTTCGAGATGCAAGAAGTTGAGTTGACTAGGATGAGATGTAGTCGATGAGAAATTGGATTAATCGAATCGAATCGAGACTTGGTTAAGTGGTAGAGAGAGAAGTGAATCGATGTCGAGATCGAGAGGATGAATTGATGAATTGATTGAGTTTTTGAGGGAGAAAGTCTTCGAGTGGGCTGGACTGAAAATTCAGGGCGAACTTTAAAATTAAAAAATTAAAATTAAAATTAAAATCGCCATTTCTGGTCAGCAAATCTTTGACCTGATCCGGTAAAAGTCCTGATTTAACAACGGATCTTCGTTGGCCCGTGCTCGAATGTTCACACAGGTGGCTGTATCGCTGCGTGACCAGGGCGGGTCATAGGCGGGGCCGCCAAGGCCGCGCAAGATTATGCAGGTTTATGTATGACCAGGGCGATGCAAGAGCACGTCCACAGGGCGACGTGCGATGACAGCCATGCAATGTGCATAATCAGGGCGGGGTTGTCATTCAATTTGCACTAAAAACTCAAACCTCACTTGAAATGATCAACGCCCTGCTTGATGGATAGATAGAAGGCTGTTTCTTTTTTGTCTAACAGAAATTCGTGAATTGGTCATGTTTGACAAATACCTAATTCTTGGAATCGGAATCATTTGGCCAATACAATTTGGAAAAGAAAAGAGGTTAAAATGTACAAAGATACTGGATTTCATTTCAAGTCGGCACTGGCTCTTTTGATGAAGATAAGTCAACTACAACATGGAAGGTGAATTATGCCTAGCTGCCATCATATGATTGGTCGTCTTTGGAGGCAGAGGAACGCGACTTGGGGGGTATATGTAGCCTTCAATCAAGAATACGACAATAGAGATTACGTGATGCTTGCAGCATTTTTTAATTAGAAGACATTCCAAACCACAACTAGCCAATTGAACAAACTGGTATCAATCCTCATTAATTGCGCTCCTTTTTTGAGATATGAAAAAATGTTGTAATATACAAATGAGAGAAGAACTCTAGTGGGCTGTCAATCTATTCAACCATCAAATCCAAAGTTTCCAATCGATCGGATTATGCTAATTGTTTACTATGAGAAGCTTGATCAATCAAGTAACGCATCATGTGTGTATTTGAATTGCATCTACCAATAAATAATGTAATGATTCTCATCTCAGCTCTTGTTCATAAAAGTTCAGAAAATTTCAAAACTTGACTTACAGTTTGGCAACTGATGAATGAGTATCCAGCAAGGCTTTTTGAACGGATCTCATTACAGGTGCGACCTCATGTGAATTTGCTTTCAGGTATCGGCCGTGAGCTGAAAGGATGCTATTGATCCATACCAAGTTGGATTCAATACGATTTGAGCTACTGTTTGTGACCTCTTGAGCAACAAATCCCATCAGCTTAGATACATAGACCTTTGGTAGTTGAGAAGCTACAACTTTGATCTGATCAAACGGGATAGTTTGGTATACGAGCTTAATCATTTTAAGTTCATTCAATCTAAAAGCCATCACTAATGCCTTGAGGAATTCTTTACATCGAACACTTTCAAGAATCGATTGAGGTGTGATTTCGAGTGACAGATCAAAAGGATCGAAATGAACTGTCTCATCTAATGAATAAAGTAGTAAACCATCGGTAGAAGCAGCACCCCATGTACGACCAGTCGGAGAAAACTTTACTGCCTTGGTTCTGATTTCAGGTTTGTATTTCCTTCTTGACATATCCCCACCTTTCGATCCAGGTAAGATTTTGTTCGCATCAAGACGGTCATCTAAATCTGAAAGATCTCCAGTATCGTTGAGCTCATCAAGCGGTACACCTGAGCTTAACAACTTTCTACTGTCTAAGAATTCTTCCGTACCATCGAGACTCAAGTTTGCAGATATCTCAAATCGTTTCAGTAACATCCCATCACGACAATCATAAAGACAAACATATTTGCTATTTCCTCCGGCGATCAACCGTAGTCCATCAGCAGTATAGCAAAGACTGTTGAAGCTTTTACCACTCGCACTATTTGCAGCAGTCACACGATCATCAAACTTCCTTCCACCAGAGATATCCTTTCGTCCTTCGATCAATGATTTCTGAGTACCGTTAATTACATCAAAGAAAGCTATCTGACCATCCAACGTCGAGGCAGCAATTTCCAATCCATCAGGTCGAAAGGCTACCGCTAAACCATCCGAGGGCAATTGAAACGGTTCGACACCAGTCTTGCGTCCGTACATCTCCCAGATCCGTAATGTCTTATCCCAACTGATACTAACGATTTTATCACCCAGAGGTGAAAATGCTAAAGCAGAGATAGGACCTTCGTGGCCTGACATGATATCTACCAGCTTACCGGTCTGGACGGACCACACAAAGATTTCGAAACCTTCTCCTGTTCCACCACCGACTACTACTTCCCCTGATGGATCGACCGCGAGAGCAGTAAACTGAACCGGTGTTGGCGAGGTGAATGTCTTGAAATTACGATACCGAGAAAGATCGAAGGCACGGATCGTACCATCCAGAGAAGCAGAAAAGATCACCGATCCTTGTTTGGCGAATTCAACGGCCGAGATTGCAGATTGGTGTTCAGTGAAAGTGACATAACAGAACCCAGAGTTCGCATTCCAAACTTTGACTTTTCCATCGTCTCCTCCCGTGACGATGTTTTGACCGTCGGTGGAAAAGGACAAGGTGTTCATATCAAAGTAATGACCTTGTTGTTTCAAAATATAACTCTCGCTTTGCCATTCCCAGACTAACAACTGGCCGAGTTTTGAAGCACCAAAGGCTAACCATTGGCCTGTTGGATCGATGGAGACACTGGTGATGTTTTCTTGAGAGATGGAGAGTGAATGAATATTAATGAACGAGCCGGCTTCTTTTCCAACTTCATATAGACCAAATACCCCATTGGAAAATCCAACAATCAGGAGGTTGTTGGAAGGATGAAAAGTGCAAGTAGTGACATATGTGCCTGGAACATTGAAAAAATGCCGTGTTGAAATTCCCCATCGTACTCGAGCCAATGGATCGCTATCGGGAGCCTTAGGGACGGGAGCTGGTGAAGTCATTGTTTGGTCCTCTGAGTCTGTCTCGTCGTCTGAATCTTCTGGCTCGTCTTTATTTCGCCAAACAAAGCAGGCGCCATCTTTGCTGACGGTTATCACTCTTGGCTCATCATTCACATCGCCTATTTTTCCGGTAAACCAAGCTCCAAGAACGGAGTCCTTGTGACCAGTAAATGTTCTGGGTCTGAAATTCTCTACTGGGTTCACAGTGTACATCCTACTGCTCATATCTTTGCTGGTCGTTAGAAAGTAGTTTGAGCACGCTGACCATGTTACGGACATTACGTCGTCAAAATGTCCAGTGTAAGTTCGGTGTAGGTGAAAAGGGGCAAATGATTTAACTTGATGGGATGGTGTCAGCCATATCTGAGCGTGCTGGCCATGAGTGACGAGGATATATCTTGTTGGTTGATAAAGAAAAGGCATTCAATTCAGTTCTCGTCAGATGCATACTAAAAAAGTGAAAAGAGTATTGATTTATCTTTGGGAGTAAAAAGAGACGAACTTGCCATCTGGCGAGAATTTTATGTCTTCAACCCTGCCTTTGAAATTTATGTGATGCAATACTACTGCTTGTTTGAAGTTAACCAATAGTGCTCGCCCGTCTGAGTAAGCCAATCATAGGTGTCCATGTCAGTATCCACTCTTGGTAGTCTGTTTAAAAGGATAATGGGGAGCTACCGTCATCTACACTAATGAGCAGGTTCCCATTAGGTGATAAGGATATCCGACAGATGTTTTTTCGATTTTGAAAATTCAAAGTCCTTGACTTGTTGCTGTTCAGAACATGGATCACAGTGGTTTATTCCAGTCAGTGGGTGCCTGGGCTCGAGAAGAAGATTTCCAATAATCACTTGACAAGATCAAAAATTGAAACTCGATTTCCAACTGGGCTAATAACACTCTGTCCATCAGGTGTAAAGATAACATTTCCCTACAAGTGCACCAAGCAAAGCGTCAAGACCAATTCCAAGATTTAAATACATTGAATTAGAGCTGAACCTCCTACCTGGCGGTAAACAGTCCCTAGCAAGTTAGAGAATTCGAATCGAGTGGCCATAATCAATCGCGCTTGAGTTTGTATTGATGGTTTCTTGGGCTTGATGAAATGCCTTGAGCTCTGAAGTGGACAAAGTTCAAGGAAGGTCCGAGTTGAATGATTGAAAAATTTGACACTGTATGTGTTTCGTACTGTAAGCTCCCTCTCTTGTAGCATATATGATTTACAAATGCTTAAATCCCATTCAGCCGCCTTCCAGAATCCAGAATCCAGTTCCAATCTGTGACTTCCAACCACAATCACCAAAATATTGAAAGTCTGTCTTTCTGACGAAACGAGTCCGTTGGCCTCCAGCGACTCCAGCGAGGGACGTTACAAAGACAGCCAAGTCTTGATCAAAGTCAACTCCGCATTCAAGAAGGGAAACATGAGACTCTGACTCATTTCAGCTTGTTTCTGAACGGCGCAGCGCGTGCATACACAATCTGAGACGAGATTTGTCTTTTCGGATTGGAATTGTAAACCTGGCAAGGCCTGGGAATCGTTTGTCATAAATCCTGATTCTGAAGTTGATGTTTCACATTCAGCTTACAAATTTCACGACAATGCATCAGAACAAATGCGATGTTTGAGGGAATGATGTTCCTGATCATCACCCTCGACTTCCCACCGGATGCTGAATGAAGTTCATATTGTTCCTTTGTTCGGTGTTTCCTGGGATCTGTTCCATTCAAATTCAACATCAGATCCACATTTCAAACGTAGTATCATCGTCACATCATCTCACATCATTTTCATTTGGAGTCTGCATCAACTTCCACATATCTCATCTATCTGCGTTCCTATTGAGCTGTTAAATTCTCACACACCGATCTCCAGGGAGCGTTTTTCAAGTTCGCGTTCAGGGGTTGATTCCATTTCACATCTCTTCATATATCCTCAACATTCATCACAAGGGTCTCCTCATACGTATCATTAATCATAATCTGCTTCATTCAATACCATCGTCCCAGGAACTATCATCAATCACCCCTTAACCTCGTCATTCAAAGTAAGACCCTGCTCTACTTCAACCTTGCTTTCTATCCACTTTTCAATGATCCCTATCATTCCCTTCAACATCGGTGATTAATGTCTTTTTGCTCTACGCGGCCCTTTCAAACGCAGGCGTCCACTTTAACGTGATTCAATCAACTTCTATATCGACTTTTTATTTAAAAGAGAAGCATTCTTCCTCACTCTTGCCTCTTAATTAACGACCCTATAAAATCAAAAATCCTGTGAAATATACTCGACAAAGCGAACTCTGGCTCTTGGACCTTGAACAACCATTTCAATCAACAATCGAAGCCATCCAGCATTCATCATATCATGCCCTCGACCACTTCACCTAACCTTTCCACCAGGAAACGTAGATGCTCTTTGGATGACCAAATCTATACTTCAACTCAACAACAGCTCCAACGTGAAAGATGCACCAAAGTTCGACGTTTGAGCATCAATGCTCCTCCTACATTATTGCCTTTCACCTTTGAGACTCCGGTCAATATGAATCAATCCTTTCAATCGGATTGCATCAACAAGATGCCATTGTCGAATCCAACTATGACATCATTGTATACAGGAGCAAGACACACTCGAAGTGAAATGCTTTCAAACATCAATATCTGTCATCCTGCCTACTGGAAACCAGGGCATTCTCTCTTCGTGAACCATAAACGTACCCGATCTTTCGAACAAGAAAATATCCCAACACATTACTCATCTCATTCCAACACATGTTCAGCAAGCTCGCCTCATTTTCTTAACCTCGATAATACTCACTACAGATTATCACATCTTAATCTCTTTCAACACGTTCAAAAGAAACATAAACCTCCTCTGATGGATTTGAGTCAAACACTCGGAAAACTCTGTATTGTCGATGAAGTCGATGAATCACCATCTGCTATCGGACTTTAACCTCTCTATGTGATTTCAATTTATATCACTCAACTTTGAAACATTGTAAATTTTCCTTTTCTTTCGTATCATACAATCTATATACTTTTTGTCTATTCAGTATCAATTTAAATCGTCGTTTTCTTACTCATCACAACATTCAATCAATGTCAGCTCTTTTATACGCTTGTTTTCTTTTCTTCATTTGTTTTGTGTATGTCCCTTTAACAGCATCAAGAAAATCTCGGGTGAGAAAAAGCAAGGGTGGTGGCACTGGAGGTTGAACCGAGTTAGAATCATCATGAAAATATTTGCCAAATTACTTTTTTGATTTACCTTTGTATTTGTTTTTTCAGAGGCAGTAGATGATGGTAGATGTATTTTTGAAAGTTGGACTAAGCTCAATTTTGGGTCCTCTACTTTGAATCATTCGTCATTGTTCATTTCGATTTTCATCTGTTTTGAGATTAGTTGTAAAAGTTAAACCCACGAAACCTTATTCTGAAATTTTCTTTTCTGTCTGAATTGACACCAATTGAGACGAAGCTTCAATGTGAAAATAGACAGTCACTACAAGAAATTAGGAAAATCAAACCCACCTCTGAGTTGTGACCTTTCTGACAAATGTTGACCACACCAAATATATGGAGGTGTCAGATTTTTGCACTTGTTACTACAACCGTTAATACAGAGGCAGTTTCTCACTCCATGCACTGTTGGATCAAGAAAAAGTTCTTGTCCACGTGGTTTGAGCAATTTGTTTGAACCTGTTTAGCATGATGTTTTTCATGGAGATAGAAGATAGCACATGCATCCTTCAAAGGAAGCGTTGTAGAGTACAGTCACAGATGAAGGGCAGCCAAGCACCGCTCCGACTTTCAGCTCTCAATGTATCAACTGATGCAGCTGAAAATTTTTCTAATGCAAACTGGCTTAAAAAAGCTGCCACGTGGGTTGGAATTTGTGCTTCATGGCTGTCAATCCCATATCGTTGATGTATCTTACGAAACTATTGACACTGTGGTAACGATGAACCTGGCACGTGTCAGGCTCTTCTGGAGATAATCTATCACAAAGGATAACACATTATTGTCGATCTGACCATATTATAGGTAAAAATTTTCTGATTACTCACGCTTGGATTCCACCATCTGCTGCACGTGCATAGAGATCAGTTGTATATCTTGCCTGTGCGAGACAACTGAGGCGTGTAAGGAAACTCCTTGGACGGCGAATCCCGAGCTCAACGAGTGTCACCGTTTATCACTTAGACAGCAAATCGTCATGAAAAGCCTTGTTTGCTGTGATCTCAAAGTACACTCAACAGCACAAGCCATAGGTTTGTTTCTTATGTTTGATTTACTATCAATTACAATTACACATACTCTGCAACCCATGACACCATTGCGGGTGTAATTGTGACCGAAAGCAGCTGGGTGATGTCATATCTAAAACTGTTTGATGTTGGATTGGAAAAATCACAAGATGGAAAAAACAAGGACTACATAACAGTCAGTGCCATGCGCCTGATGTGCTTGCTTGTGACGAGTGTCCAATTATCAGGCTAGATAATCGCAACGCTGGACCACCAACGCTAGGATGGTCTCCGCCTCCAGTCCAGCGTACATATAGCGGATTCGACAAATATTGTTGATTGAAACTGATTCGAGGGTCCTTCTTAGCGAGGTAATAGTCAGAAAATTGGAGCCTGCGCGAAGTGCGGAAGAAGTGGAAAGGGTGGACTTTCTCAAGTTTGTCACTTAGACAGCAAATCAATGATACCGGTATAAAAGACCCACATATTTCTTTCTTTTTATTAATATTGCATGGTTTTAAGTATTCATTCAGTCATAAGACTATCGAACACTCTGCACTTATTTCTAGTATTGTTAAAGAGCCTGTGTGTGGCTGTTCAGGGAAAAGGTAACGGGTGGCTGTTTGGTGTGCGCGTACAAGGGGTATTACGATGTTATGATGGCGATGAAGTAGCGGCGTGGGAGGTATCACTCCGTGGGGAAAGGGATGTCCTTAGGGTGGGGCACGCCAGTGGCGGTAGCGCAGACCCATCTGTGTTGGAATCTCCATGTCGAGTTGCAATATGCTGTTATGGATTTGTAAGCTTTGGTGTTAGATAGGATAGACTTGTTCATCTTGACTCCGAGTTCGAAAGCGGTTTGTTCAAGTTTTGCTCGTTTTGTTCGTGTCTGTGGCAAATGAAAAGAAAGTGTTCAACTGTTTCGACCCCCTCCTGGCACTCGTAGGTGGGGTCGATAGGTTGACAGAAGCGTTTTAGGTACGTGTTCAATGGGATATGGCCTGATCGGAGCTGCGTTATCGTAAAACTTATCAAAGTCCCTATCGTA
>MWRL01016839.1:0-10839 GCA_002157085.1 Melampsora occidentalis | reverse complement strand
ATCACAAAAAATGAAGAAGAAACAAAAAGAAATTCAAGCAAGCCAAGGAAAATGATCATCTCAAGCTATAACCATTTCACATCAAAAAAAAGAACTTTAAAAATTATTGAACAAAAAAAATGTTACGAATGTGACAAGTAAACTATAGGTTTATGTACTAGGTCTGAATGCAGCGTGTTTTTTTGGAAATTGTGTTTTGGGTTATGTCTACTGAAATATGGACGAAACTTCGAGAACGACGGAAAGATTTTTTTGGGGGGCGTTTGCTCAACAATAAAATAAATAGTGGGTTTTGTGAGCCAACAGACCCAGAGGATGAAGATTTTGGTTCAAGATTTCAAAACATGAGGATGGATTGGGATAAGTGATCATCCAAGCTGGGTGTGCCTTGAGGGATGGTAAGAAGTAGGACGATGTTTGCTGCGTTAGGCTTCGATGGATAAGAGCCATAAAGGTATACGTATTAAGCGGTGAATATGCATGAAGCACAATCGAAGAAATCACACCCTCCACTCTTTCGCCTTGGTGAGGGTGAGCGAAGGAGGTCTAGTTGGCCATGATGAGCGTGGCATAGATGGTATATTCCTCCGGAGTCTAAGATAGCAATGAGCATCCTCTTCAAGATGAACATCAGACATAAGAGAGAAAGACTGACCATATGTTCTTCCATCTCCTCTGTCACAGAGCTGATGTTAATCAGCTTACCACCCAGCAACATCGTTTGCACTTCATCAGTATCATCTCCGGCAGGCGGTGGCGCAACGACAGCAGGTATATCAACTTTGGTCTTCTTCCTTGGTTGATCAACATGAATTCGATGATCTTCTGGACTACTCTTCAGGCTCCCATAACCTTCATCAAAATCGTGATTCCGCTTAATGCCAGTCCCGATTGATGATGAACAAGACTGTGAAGGCGAATTCAGTGAACAGGTACTGTCTGACGGAGATCGTTTGGGATCAAGCGCCGGTGTTGTCAGTGACCTTGATTGCTTTTGAAGTTTGGCGAAGTAAGCGTCGTAGTCAACATCGCCATCAATCTTGACATCGACTGGCTCAGGTACAGTCGGATTGACGAAGGAGATGTTGGGTCGTGCGGTGGTGTTGGTACCTTCTTTGATACCAGCACCAGTCAGTTCACCGCTCACTGTACTTTGAGCGATCCAAACCGGCAGAGCATTGGCTTGTCGTTTGGCTTCGGCTTGCTGCTCCTTGAGTAGACGTTTAGTCTCCACATCGCCCTCCTGAGCCATTTGAACAGAGACGGCGGCCTCTTTAGCACCACCAGTAGCCACAGCCAGACCATCAGCCGAATCGACCGGTTTCTCAAGAGGCATATGTATGGCCACCCATTGAGCGATGTCAAACCTGTAAAAAGCGTTTTCAGTTTTAATCGTCTTCAAGGAGTGAGACCAGACTCACGCAGGTACAACAACCTTATCCGCCTTCTGCAACGTTTTCTTGATCAACGTCGATTGCGAGTTGAGCCGTTGCATCCGATCCTTGTTCTTCTGCACCTCGATGTCGTTGTCATTGTCATCGAGAGGGGTATTGCAGATCTCGCAAAGAAAGCTCGTGGCCGTCATAGCCAGCCCAGAAATATCGAGAGTGGAGTAGGTCGTCTTGCACCGAGGACACAGATAACCCTGACCATCGATAACCTGTGGGACAAAAGCAGAGTGTGAGCAGCCGCAACAAGGACGGCTGCAAGTGACTAGCAGTAAAGGAGCCAACATTTCGCTGCTTGTCGTCCAAAACCTTGCTTATTTTCCATAGTCTCCATTTGATGACGTCCACACAATGCTTGTAGTCAATGTAGTAGTACGTTCGTTGAGTGGCTTTTGAAGCCCCAGGTTTGACCTCAGCACGCAAGTAACTAGAAGAAAGAAACGTTGAAGTAAAGAGTCGGTCAGGAGATATTGCAGCACATGAGAGTCAGAACGAATAACATACACTGAGATCAACTGATCCCGAATCAGCATATTTGCGGCTTTGGCAAGTTCCTTAGGGCCAACGCCAAGGCGAGCAGCGAGTTCCTCATCTTTCATGCTAAGACAGCGTGAAAAACGCAGATGCGTTCAGTTCCCAGACATTGATGACATAGTAGTCACATAAGCAAGGAGAAGAATAGAAGGAGACGAGCCAACAGGCATAGTCTCTACTTTCGACTCACGCTTCTTTACGAATAAGCTGGTCGAGAAGTAGAATATGTCGTACTTCGTAAAAAGCACGGGAAACATATTGAAGAAGGAGACGGATGTCAGCAAGTGTGTCGACGTCTTTGTCTGGCTGCTGAGTTCCATTAGTCTGAATTTGGCCGCTTGCACCGTTGCTGTTAGTTATCGACGAAGGACCAGCTTGAGTAGGTGAAGCGGTGAATGCGGTGTGAGACATGATGGAAAGGTTGAGAAGACAAAGTTCTGAAGATGGCGAGTTTTTGAGAATCGGGTGGAGGTTGTTACGGTTTGAGCTCGAGCTTGACAAAACAAGTCGTTCGAGATGCAAGAAGTTGAGTTGACTAGGATGAGATGTAGTCGATGAGAAATTGGATTAATCGAATCGAATCGAGACTTGGTTAAGTGGTAGAGAGAGAAGTGAATCGATGTCGAGATCGAGAGGATGAATTGATGAATTGATTGAGTTTTTGAGGGAGAAAGTCTTCGAGTGGGCTGGACTGAAAATTCAGGGCGAACTTTAAAATTAAAAAATTAAAATTAAAATTAAAATCGCCATTTCTGGTCAGCAAATCTTTGACCTGATCCGGTAAAAGTCCTGATTTAACAACGGATCTTCGTTGGCCCGTGCTCGAATGTTCACACAGGTGGCTGTATCGCTGCGTGACCAGGGCGGGTCATAGGCGGGGCCGCCAAGGCCGCGCAAGATTATGCAGGTTTATGTATGACCAGGGCGATGCAAGAGCACGTCCACAGGGCGACGTGCGATGACAGCCATGCAATGTGCATAATCAGGGCGGGGTTGTCATTCAATTTGCACTAAAAACTCAAACCTCACTTGAAATGATCAACGCCCTGCTTGATGGATAGATAGAAGGCTGTTTCTTTTTTGTCTAACAGAAATTCGTGAATTGGTCATGTTTGACAAATACCTAATTCTTGGAATCGGAATCATTTGGCCAATACAATTTGGAAAAGAAAAGAGGTTAAAATGTACAAAGATACTGGATTTCATTTCAAGTCGGCACTGGCTCTTTTGATGAAGATAAGTCAACTACAACATGGAAGGTGAATTATGCCTAGCTGCCATCATATGATTGGTCGTCTTTGGAGGCAGAGGAACGCGACTTGGGGGGTATATGTAGCCTTCAATCAAGAATACGACAATAGAGATTACGTGATGCTTGCAGCATTTTTTAATTAGAAGACATTCCAAACCACAACTAGCCAATTGAACAAACTGGTATCAATCCTCATTAATTGCGCTCCTTTTTTGAGATATGAAAAAATGTTGTAATATACAAATGAGAGAAGAACTCTAGTGGGCTGTCAATCTATTCAACCATCAAATCCAAAGTTTCCAATCGATCGGATTATGCTAATTGTTTACTATGAGAAGCTTGATCAATCAAGTAACGCATCATGTGTGTATTTGAATTGCATCTACCAATAAATAATGTAATGATTCTCATCTCAGCTCTTGTTCATAAAAGTTCAGAAAATTTCAAAACTTGACTTACAGTTTGGCAACTGATGAATGAGTATCCAGCAAGGCTTTTTGAACGGATCTCATTACAGGTGCGACCTCATGTGAATTTGCTTTCAGGTATCGGCCGTGAGCTGAAAGGATGCTATTGATCCATACCAAGTTGGATTCAATACGATTTGAGCTACTGTTTGTGACCTCTTGAGCAACAAATCCCATCAGCTTAGATACATAGACCTTTGGTAGTTGAGAAGCTACAACTTTGATCTGATCAAACGGGATAGTTTGGTATACGAGCTTAATCATTTTAAGTTCATTCAATCTAAAAGCCATCACTAATGCCTTGAGGAATTCTTTACATCGAACACTTTCAAGAATCGATTGAGGTGTGATTTCGAGTGACAGATCAAAAGGATCGAAATGAACTGTCTCATCTAATGAATAAAGTAGTAAACCATCGGTAGAAGCAGCACCCCATGTACGACCAGTCGGAGAAAACTTTACTGCCTTGGTTCTGATTTCAGGTTTGTATTTCCTTCTTGACATATCCCCACCTTTCGATCCAGGTAAGATTTTGTTCGCATCAAGACGGTCATCTAAATCTGAAAGATCTCCAGTATCGTTGAGCTCATCAAGCGGTACACCTGAGCTTAACAACTTTCTACTGTCTAAGAATTCTTCCGTACCATCGAGACTCAAGTTTGCAGATATCTCAAATCGTTTCAGTAACATCCCATCACGACAATCATAAAGACAAACATATTTGCTATTTCCTCCGGCGATCAACCGTAGTCCATCAGCAGTATAGCAAAGACTGTTGAAGCTTTTACCACTCGCACTATTTGCAGCAGTCACACGATCATCAAACTTCCTTCCACCAGAGATATCCTTTCGTCCTTCGATCAATGATTTCTGAGTACCGTTAATTACATCAAAGAAAGCTATCTGACCATCCAACGTCGAGGCAGCAATTTCCAATCCATCAGGTCGAAAGGCTACCGCTAAACCATCCGAGGGCAATTGAAACGGTTCGACACCAGTCTTGCGTCCGTACATCTCCCAGATCCGTAATGTCTTATCCCAACTGATACTAACGATTTTATCACCCAGAGGTGAAAATGCTAAAGCAGAGATAGGACCTTCGTGGCCTGACATGATATCTACCAGCTTACCGGTCTGGACGGACCACACAAAGATTTCGAAACCTTCTCCTGTTCCACCACCGACTACTACTTCCCCTGATGGATCGACCGCGAGAGCAGTAAACTGAACCGGTGTTGGCGAGGTGAATGTCTTGAAATTACGATACCGAGAAAGATCGAAGGCACGGATCGTACCATCCAGAGAAGCAGAAAAGATCACCGATCCTTGTTTGGCGAATTCAACGGCCGAGATTGCAGATTGGTGTTCAGTGAAAGTGACATAACAGAACCCAGAGTTCGCATTCCAAACTTTGACTTTTCCATCGTCTCCTCCCGTGACGATGTTTTGACCGTCGGTGGAAAAGGACAAGGTGTTCATATCAAAGTAATGACCTTGTTGTTTCAAAATATAACTCTCGCTTTGCCATTCCCAGACTAACAACTGGCCGAGTTTTGAAGCACCAAAGGCTAACCATTGGCCTGTTGGATCGATGGAGACACTGGTGATGTTTTCTTGAGAGATGGAGAGTGAATGAATATTAATGAACGAGCCGGCTTCTTTTCCAACTTCATATAGACCAAATACCCCATTGGAAAATCCAACAATCAGGAGGTTGTTGGAAGGATGAAAAGTGCAAGTAGTGACATATGTGCCTGGAACATTGAAAAAATGCCGTGTTGAAATTCCCCATCGTACTCGAGCCAATGGATCGCTATCGGGAGCCTTAGGGACGGGAGCTGGTGAAGTCATTGTTTGGTCCTCTGAGTCTGTCTCGTCGTCTGAATCTTCTGGCTCGTCTTTATTTCGCCAAACAAAGCAGGCGCCATCTTTGCTGACGGTTATCACTCTTGGCTCATCATTCACATCGCCTATTTTTCCGGTAAACCAAGCTCCAAGAACGGAGTCCTTGTGACCAGTAAATGTTCTGGGTCTGAAATTCTCTACTGGGTTCACAGTGTACATCCTACTGCTCATATCTTTGCTGGTCGTTAGAAAGTAGTTTGAGCACGCTGACCATGTTACGGACATTACGTCGTCAAAATGTCCAGTGTAAGTTCGGTGTAGGTGAAAAGGGGCAAATGATTTAACTTGATGGGATGGTGTCAGCCATATCTGAGCGTGCTGGCCATGAGTGACGAGGATATATCTTGTTGGTTGATAAAGAAAAGGCATTCAATTCAGTTCTCGTCAGATGCATACTAAAAAAGTGAAAAGAGTATTGATTTATCTTTGGGAGTAAAAAGAGACGAACTTGCCATCTGGCGAGAATTTTATGTCTTCAACCCTGCCTTTGAAATTTATGTGATGCAATACTACTGCTTGTTTGAAGTTAACCAATAGTGCTCGCCCGTCTGAGTAAGCCAATCATAGGTGTCCATGTCAGTATCCACTCTTGGTAGTCTGTTTAAAAGGATAATGGGGAGCTACCGTCATCTACACTAATGAGCAGGTTCCCATTAGGTGATAAGGATATCCGACAGATGTTTTTTCGATTTTGAAAATTCAAAGTCCTTGACTTGTTGCTGTTCAGAACATGGATCACAGTGGTTTATTCCAGTCAGTGGGTGCCTGGGCTCGAGAAGAAGATTTCCAATAATCACTTGACAAGATCAAAAATTGAAACTCGATTTCCAACTGGGCTAATAACACTCTGTCCATCAGGTGTAAAGATAACATTTCCCTACAAGTGCACCAAGCAAAGCGTCAAGACCAATTCCAAGATTTAAATACATTGAATTAGAGCTGAACCTCCTACCTGGCGGTAAACAGTCCCTAGCAAGTTAGAGAATTCGAATCGAGTGGCCATAATCAATCGCGCTTGAGTTTGTATTGATGGTTTCTTGGGCTTGATGAAATGCCTTGAGCTCTGAAGTGGACAAAGTTCAAGGAAGGTCCGAGTTGAATGATTGAAAAATTTGACACTGTATGTGTTTCGTACTGTAAGCTCCCTCTCTTGTAGCATATATGATTTACAAATGCTTAAATCCCATTCAGCCGCCTTCCAGAATCCAGAATCCAGTTCCAATCTGTGACTTCCAACCACAATCACCAAAATATTGAAAGTCTGTCTTTCTGACGAAACGAGTCCGTTGGCCTCCAGCGACTCCAGCGAGGGACGTTACAAAGACAGCCAAGTCTTGATCAAAGTCAACTCCGCATTCAAGAAGGGAAACATGAGACTCTGACTCATTTCAGCTTGTTTCTGAACGGCGCAGCGCGTGCATACACAATCTGAGACGAGATTTGTCTTTTCGGATTGGAATTGTAAACCTGGCAAGGCCTGGGAATCGTTTGTCATAAATCCTGATTCTGAAGTTGATGTTTCACATTCAGCTTACAAATTTCACGACAATGCATCAGAACAAATGCGATGTTTGAGGGAATGATGTTCCTGATCATCACCCTCGACTTCCCACCGGATGCTGAATGAAGTTCATATTGTTCCTTTGTTCGGTGTTTCCTGGGATCTGTTCCATTCAAATTCAACATCAGATCCACATTTCAAACGTAGTATCATCGTCACATCATCTCACATCATTTTCATTTGGAGTCTGCATCAACTTCCACATATCTCATCTATCTGCGTTCCTATTGAGCTGTTAAATTCTCACACACCGATCTCCAGGGAGCGTTTTTCAAGTTCGCGTTCAGGGGTTGATTCCATTTCACATCTCTTCATATATCCTCAACATTCATCACAAGGGTCTCCTCATACGTATCATTAATCATAATCTGCTTCATTCAATACCATCGTCCCAGGAACTATCATCAATCACCCCTTAACCTCGTCATTCAAAGTAAGACCCTGCTCTACTTCAACCTTGCTTTCTATCCACTTTTCAATGATCCCTATCATTCCCTTCAACATCGGTGATTAATGTCTTTTTGCTCTACGCGGCCCTTTCAAACGCAGGCGTCCACTTTAACGTGATTCAATCAACTTCTATATCGACTTTTTATTTAAAAGAGAAGCATTCTTCCTCACTCTTGCCTCTTAATTAACGACCCTATAAAATCAAAAATCCTGTGAAATATACTCGACAAAGCGAACTCTGGCTCTTGGACCTTGAACAACCATTTCAATCAACAATCGAAGCCATCCAGCATTCATCATATCATGCCCTCGACCACTTCACCTAACCTTTCCACCAGGAAACGTAGATGCTCTTTGGATGACCAAATCTATACTTCAACTCAACAACAGCTCCAACGTGAAAGATGCACCAAAGTTCGACGTTTGAGCATCAATGCTCCTCCTACATTATTGCCTTTCACCTTTGAGACTCCGGTCAATATGAATCAATCCTTTCAATCGGATTGCATCAACAAGATGCCATTGTCGAATCCAACTATGACATCATTGTATACAGGAGCAAGACACACTCGAAGTGAAATGCTTTCAAACATCAATATCTGTCATCCTGCCTACTGGAAACCAGGGCATTCTCTCTTCGTGAACCATAAACGTACCCGATCTTTCGAACAAGAAAATATCCCAACACATTACTCATCTCATTCCAACACATGTTCAGCAAGCTCGCCTCATTTTCTTAACCTCGATAATACTCACTACAGATTATCACATCTTAATCTCTTTCAACACGTTCAAAAGAAACATAAACCTCCTCTGATGGATTTGAGTCAAACACTCGGAAAACTCTGTATTGTCGATGAAGTCGATGAATCACCATCTGCTATCGGACTTTAACCTCTCTATGTGATTTCAATTTATATCACTCAACTTTGAAACATTGTAAATTTTCCTTTTCTTTCGTATCATACAATCTATATACTTTTTGTCTATTCAGTATCAATTTAAATCGTCGTTTTCTTACTCATCACAACATTCAATCAATGTCAGCTCTTTTATACGCTTGTTTTCTTTTCTTCATTTGTTTTGTGTATGTCCCTTTAACAGCATCAAGAAAATCTCGGGTGAGAAAAAGCAAGGGTGGTGGCACTGGAGGTTGAACCGAGTTAGAATCATCATGAAAATATTTGCCAAATTACTTTTTTGATTTACCTTTGTATTTGTTTTTTCAGAGGCAGTAGATGATGGTAGATGTATTTTTGAAAGTTGGACTAAGCTCAATTTTGGGTCCTCTACTTTGAATCATTCGTCATTGTTCATTTCGATTTTCATCTGTTTTGAGATTAGTTGTAAAAGTTAAACCCACGAAACCTTATTCTGAAATTTTCTTTTCTGTCTGAATTGACACCAATTGAGACGAAGCTTCAATGTGAAAATAGACAGTCACTACAAGAAATTAGGAAAATCAAACCCACCTCTGAGTTGTGACCTTTCTGACAAATGTTGACCACACCAAATATATGGAGGTGTCAGATTTTTGCACTTGTTACTACAACCGTTAATACAGAGGCAGTTTCTCACTCCATGCACTGTTGGATCAAGAAAAAGTTCTTGTCCACGTGGTTTGAGCAATTTGTTTGAACCTGTTTAGCATGATGTTTTTCATGGAGATAGAAGATAGCACATGCATCCTTCAAAGGAAGCGTTGTAGAGTACAGTCACAGATGAAGGGCAGCCAAGCACCGCTCCGACTTTCAGCTCTCAATGTATCAACTGATGCAGCTGAAAATTTTTCTAATGCAAACTGGCTTAAAAAAGCTGCCACGTGGGTTGGAATTTGTGCTTCATGGCTGTCAATCCCATATCGTTGATGTATCTTACGAAACTATTGACACTGTGGTAACGATGAACCTGGCACGTGTCAGGCTCTTCTGGAGATAATCTATCACAAAGGATAACACATTATTGTCGATCTGACCATATTATAGGTAAAAATTTTCTGATTACTCACGCTTGGATTCCACCATCTGCTGCACGTGCATAGAGATCAGTTGTATATCTTGCCTGTGCGAGACAACTGAGGCGTGTAAGGAAACTCCTTGGACGGCGAATCCCGAGCTCAACGAGTGTCACCGTTTATCACTTAGACAGCAAATCGTCATGAAAAGCCTTATTTGCTGTGACCTCAAAGTACTCAACCGCACAAGCCATAGGTTTGTTTCTTATGTTTAATTTACTGTCGATAAAATTACACAAGCTCTGCAACCCATGACACCATTGCGGGTGTGATTGTGACCGAAAGGAGCTGGGTGATGTTGGATTAAAAAAACCATAAGATGGAAAAAATAAGGACTCCATAACAGTCAGTGTCATGCGCCTGATATGCTTGCTTGTGACGAGTGTCTAATTATCAGGCTAGATAATCGCAACGCTAGACCACCAACGCTAGGATGGTCTCCGCCTCCAGTCCAGCGTACATACAGCGGATTCGAAAAATAGTGTTGATTGAAACTGATTCGAGGGTCCTTCTAAGCGAGGTTATAGTCAGAACATTGAAGCCTGCGCGAAGTGCGGAAAAATCCTTGGGGAAGTGGAAAGGGTGGACTTTCTCAAGTTTATCACTTAGACAGCAAATCAATGATACCGGTATAAAAGACCCACATATTTCTTTCTTTTTATTAATATTGCATGGTTTTAAGTATTCATTCAGTCATAAGACTATCGAACACTCTGCACTTATTTCTAGTATTGTTAAAGAGCCTGTGTGTGGCTGTTCAGGGAAAAGGTAACGGGTGGCTGTTTGGTGTGCGCGTACAAGGGGTATTACGATGTTATGATGGCGATGAAGTAGCGGCGTGGGAGGTATCACTCCGTGGGGAAAGGGATGTCCTTAGGGTGGGGCACGCCAGTGGCGGTAGCGCAGACCCATCTGTGTTGGAATCTCCATGTCGAGTTGCAATATGCTGTTATGGATTTGTAAGCTTTGGTGTTAGATAGGATAGACTTGTTCATCTTGACTCCGAGTTCGAAAGCGGTTTGTTCAAGTTTTGCTCGTTTTGTTCGTGTCTGTGGCAAATGAAAAGAAAGTGTTCAACTGTTTCGACCCCCTCCTGGCACTCGTAGGTGGGGTCGATAGGTTGACAGAAGCGTTTTAGGTACGTGTTCAATGGGATATGGCCTGATCGGAGCTGCGTTATCGTAAAACTTATCAAAGTCCCTATCGTA
>KZ144917.1:0-11405 GCA_002157085.1 Melampsora occidentalis | reverse complement strand
AAATGTAAAATTACCCACTTGACAAAATTCAATTGTATTTTGATTTCTTCTGGTGTCTCGAAGTTTTGAATTTTTTCATAATCACCATTTCGATTTCCTCAAACAAACTCAAAGTTGAAGGAATTCCAATTAGAATGACATTAAACTCAAGAAGAGGTTCAAGTATGAGTTCAGATATCGAAATCATTCCACCTAAAAAACAATCACAGCCACCATTACCACCACAAAGACTACCATCATCACCATCATCACCATCATCATCACTTCTTCCAAGTCCAATAGTCAAACCAACTCTATCCAACAACTTATCACAACTAAACGCGTTAGTAATCCTTTCAACCTCATCACAACCTACAACTAATATCTTCTTCTTTGACTTGAAATTAGTAGACCAGCTTCAATCTTGATAGACAGTTCCGATGAAGAAGCAGAAACGAACCCACCAAGCAGAACCCTCAGTACCTCAAACCTCCTTGCCTCAAATACATCCACTACAAACTTAAACCAATTCAAACCTACTCACAGTACAAAAGACAAGGGAAAATCTAAAGCTATAGAATTGAGTGATACAGAAGAAGAAGACAATGATGCATTTAATCCCCAAGCTGAAGTTGATATTCATATGGGTTCTAACCACGATGATGATGACCAATTACCTGCTCCTGATCTTTTGTTTAGTCAAGGAACAAACTCACTTCAACCACGACCGACATCTCAGTCTTACAAGTCTTTTGAATATACTTCTAACCCAAATCGTCAGTACTTCTTTCAATATTCACGTGTTATAAGTGTTGAAAAAACCTTTTTTTTCGTTCTTAGTGAAAGAAAAAGAAAAAGAGAAGAAGACAACGAAAACGAAAACGAAAACCAATACAGAGAAGACGAAAAAGACCAAAGAAAGCAAAGAAATTGAAAAACTACAAAAACAAGCCCAATTAAAAGAAGACAGAGAAGCCAAAAAAGTAAACCAATCTCCTCATTCATCCCACACAAAACCTTCCAAAAAAAAGAACTCCAAACCAACTGAAATACAATGAATTTTTTCCCCCAGGCAGCTAAAGCGCAAGAAAAGAGTAAAGCGAAGGACCTGCGAGATGCCAACAAACTAATGACCCGTCAAGAGGCGATCAGTGAGATCCAACTGCGAGTCCCCTCTGTTCTCGTCACGACGAAATCCGCTCCCATAACCAAATCAATCGACCAAATCAACATCCGAATCTTAAATGAAGAAGGCACAAAGATGAGGAATCCGGTAATAGATGACTCTGAATCCGAATTGATTAGATGGATGAGAACATGTACTAAAGAGTGGAATGAAGATTTGAATCAATTTTTGCCTTGTGATACTCGAGAAGTTTGGGAAGATTGTGTGTGTTTGGTTTGGGATGCTAAGGAGATTGATGAGTGGATTTATGAGGGTAATGGGGAGTTGTTGATGAGAGCTAAGTCTATTAGGGAAGATAGACCAGGTGATCAGGTAAGTTTACTTCTCTACTCTTACTTACGATTTCATGAAACCTTGAAAAGAAAATGGATGGATCATGATTGATTTGCAACTTTGCTAGATCTTTATCATGGTTTACGGATTAGAAAGCTTAATGAAAACCCAAAAAAATGTTCAAAATGCTCAAATCAAGAACCAAATCAGATCAGATCTTAGAGGAGAAGACTTTGAAGAACCATCATCATCATCATCAAATAAACGGAAAAGGACCCAGAACGGACCTAAGAATTCGATGGATGAGATCACAAGAGAACTGGAAATGATTAAGATCCTAACGAAATGTTTTGTTCTTAAAGTTGAAGATCCAGCTGCTTTGGCTAATTGGTTATGGGAATTTTCGTTTGAAATTGCCATTAAACCTTACAAGTTGAGCATTTATATTGTTTCTTTTTTTCAAAATCGATCATCTTCTTGATGATTTCGTTTTTTCTTCTTTTGTAGGGCCAAGAAACAAAAATTAAAAGCCGATTTGAATTTAGAAATGGAAGGAACCAAAGGAAAAGATCTGGAAGATACTTATATCAAGATGTTAACATGTATAAGTAGAGTAGGTGAATCCGAAGCCAAAGGAATTGTCGAAAAGTATCCGACTTTGAACAGGTTATACAGTGCTTGGGATCTAGCTATGGCCAACCAAAATAAAACTGGGGCGGAAAATATGTTGGTGGGGTGTAAGGTAAATTAACTTTTTTTTCCTTTTCGTCTTGAATGGTGGGATTGATTGGTTTGGTATTTTTTACGGTCACAGAAAGGGAATAGTTCGAAAGCGATTGGACAAGTCACTTCCAAGAAAATCTTTCATATCTTATATGCATCTACAAATGGTGATACTTGTGCAAACAATAATTGAAGAAAAACATAAAGATTTTCTTTTGATTCATATAATTCTTCAATTAATAAAGGATTCGGGTTTCATTTTCACTTGGTTTTCTTTCTCTCACAATCAACACAAATCCACTTTTCCATTTATTGTTTTTCCATTTTCTTTTGGGATTTTTTTTTCAATGTTTGATTTGTATGATGGCTTTGTGTGTATGTGTTATATTTGTCTCTCAGTTTGGACATTTGAATGATCAGATGACTAATAATATTTGTACGGCTCGAGGGTTTAACATGGCTTCTGGGGTGCTTTTTGTGAGGTGAGGGATCATGAAGGAACCAATGAATCTTTAATAGAATAACTTCTCTTACAGAAGGACGATCCTTGAAAACATGAGGTTAAGAGTGGTCTTGATCACAAGACTGAGGGAAACCATATAGCTGCCAGCAGGTGAATAAATTCTGCTTTGATTATCAACAACAAAGTTGTTCACAGCTTCAAAGCTTCCAAGACTTACTTTTTGTAATCATCAGCTTGCTGTTGCAAGGGTCATCGGTTACGCTTAACATGTCAGACATATGTACTGTGGCAATCATAAAAAGTCAGAAACACTCCTATTGCGTCAGCTCTTTCAATGCCCGCTGCATGTCATGTATCTGGATATAAATCATTCAAAGTCTCCTCATTAAGTATTGAAATCCCTTTATAAATTAAACGGATATCATTTTGGAAAAAGTTTGATTAAATCTCAAACAAAATAACTACATCCATATAAAATAATTTCAAAATCAAAAACAAAAGAGAAGAACACAAAAGATTACAACTGTCTCTCTGCATGAGTGTTCTAGACTTTCAAAAAAACCCGATGTTTTTTGCATAATTCTTCTTCACCTTGAATCAAATCATTATAACCCTACTTTGACCTAACATATTGTCTTCAACCATTTTCTTTTAGTTCATATTTTTCCTGATTGGATCTTGTAAGAGCTCATAATGAGGCTACAAATTTGGCTGGATCAAGTGATTCATACTCGCTTTCAGGTGGTAATGCCTCAAGTCCATCGAGCAGATTCTTTTTCAATCCACTTCCTTCAAACGCAGTACTGTTCGTCGTCGTAGTGGAGGCGGCTTCAGGTTTCGATTCGGAAATTGCAAAGAGATCAAGAATTTGATCAGTATCCAATGAAGCCAAGTTCGAGTTTTGTTGATTGACGATTGATGTCGCAATATTGAGCTTGAATCGTTGAAGCCTGTCGTTTTCCAGATAAAATCATTCTGTCAGTATCTCATTCGTCAAAGTAAAAGAAGGATCATGAGAAAAAGAAAACCCACCCCATGATCTTTTCTTCCAAAGTTGCCCTGGTAATCAATCGATAGACATTGACAACTTTCTTCTGACCCAATCGATGCGCTCTACAATCATATAACCACAATCATGTCAGCAAGAAATGATTACACGATCACAGGAGTCAATTCACCTGTCCATAGCCTGCAAATCTTTCATCGGATTCCAATCATGCTCCACAAAGATCACCGTATCGGCTCCAGTCAAGTTGAGCCCAAGACCACCGACATGAGTAGTCAATAGTAAACAATCGATACTTGGGTCAGCATTGAAAGTTTGTACGATATCATGTCGTTTGGATGCCTCTGTAGTACCGTCCATACGCATAAAAGTGACCGTGGGCATATGGTTCTTGAACAAATCGTGCTCAATGATATCAAGCATCTCCCGCATTTGACAAAAGATTAGTACCCGATGCTGAGGAATCGTACCACCACTTGTTGTGGTCCCTGCGCCGTCCTCAGTGACTGTCTCGATCAGAGTCGTAGCGGTGGTCAGACCGATCCCACAATCTCTGAGAATTTGGCGGAGAGCTAAAAGTTTGGGAGCGTGGCTGATATCACGGTATCCCTTCGACCCGAGTTTGTTAATGATGGCTTGATGCTGAGGAACTTCAGGTCGGATAACCATAGCTGGATGATTGACCAATTTCTTGAGGTACTGCAAGGCTTGAAAGACGTGCTGTGAAGATGGATCTTGTCCGCTTGCCGCAGTCTTCGATTTCTTGACTAATCCTTCTGCTTCGTCCTTTGCTCGCGATTTCGAAAAGTCCTCGTAGAGTTGTTTTTGTAATGCGGATAATTCACAATAATAATCTTGAATGATCTTTGGTGGTAGGTCATCCAACACATCCTCTTTCAAACGCCTCAACAAGAAAGGCAAGACTTGTTTGTGCAACGCCTCCAACGCCAACGCGCCTGCCTCTTGTTCCTTGGTTGAACTCTTGGCATCTCGACTCATACTGATCGGTCGACCGAATCGCTCGTTGAAGTATTTCTCGGTACCCAAAAACCCAGGCATCAAGAAATCGAACAAACTCCATAGTTCGAGAGCATTGTTCTGGATCGGAGTACCTGAGAGGATCAATCGGTGATTAGCCTTCAACATCTTCACGGCTTTGGAGAGTTTCGACTTTGCGTTCTTGATGATATGTCCTTCGTCAAGAATACAATAATTCCAGGAGATTTTTGATAGTTGTTCGATATCATTTCGCACAATATCATAGGACATGATGACCACATCATGCTTCTTGATCTTTTTGACCAAGGACGATCGCTCTTGTGGCCCACCAACATAGAGCAACGGTTTGAGTTTTGAAGCATACGTCTTGATTTCATGAGCCCAATGTCCAGTCAGAGTAGGCGGGCAGACAACCAAGGAGGGTAGGTGAACAGTATCTAGCGATTTGGTTTGTTTGTGTAGCTCCGCTCGTTCGTGGTGTTTGCTGGCAAGGATACATATCGATTGAAGTGTCTTTCCGAGACCCATATCTAAAAAATGCAAGGTCAGTCAGCTAAATGGATACATATCATTTATGTATAAAGTACTGACCATCACAAAGTACCCCATGCAATTGGTATTTCGCCAAGAACGCCAACCAACTGATTCCCTCTCGTTGATATTTCCTAAGGTCAGCCTTAATGTCTACCTGAATCTCATACTGCTCAATCTTGCTGCCTCCTAACAATTGAGACAGGAAAATACGTTCTGATTGTCGCTTCTCGAGCATCTCTTGCGAAAATCCCGGTGGATCTGGGACACCGAGTTCAAGGGGCATGAGTTTGATCAGGCAAGCAAATGTATGTGTTGCCACATATCGAACGTCATCATCGGTATCGCTCATCCTGCCTAGAACTGGGACGACGAGAAAGATGATATAGGCCAAGATCTTGATGTTTAAAACTTCGACCAATCCTGTGAAAACAAAAAGTGCACGTCGAGTGAATGTGAGCAATAAAACTCGGATATACTGTAGATGCTCAACAAGTTAACAACGGATACTGACTTGACACCATCTCAATCGCACCCCGCCGATGAGAAAGATTGAGAGGGTCGGCGATCAAGGGCAAAACATGAGTAACGACTTCATGAAGCCCTTCATCAGGCAGAAAGCTGCAGAGTGCAGCATAACACTTTACAGCGGAGTACCGAACGACCGCAAATTTACTTCTAGTAGCTTGACACAATGGAGCGAAGAGAGTCGCCAAACGGGGATGAGATGAGAGAGGTAGGCTGCTGGNAGCCGGTAAGACAGTGAGACAATCGAGTAGGTCCTGGCCTAATTTGGGTTGGGCGGGCTCATTTTCCATTCGCTGATCTGCCGCTTCCACATCGTCGGTGCTGAACAGCGCCAAAAGCGGTTCAGACATACAGTTCCATAACTTAGGAATTCGATCGATTAGATCATCCCCGAATTTTGCAGCCAGTGAAGAGAGTGCTAGCTCAGCACCACGTCTCAACAGTTTGGCTTGAGAGCTTGCATCATCCGATGATGCTTCGGGAGCCAAACCACTGTCGCTGGCACCAGTCGAAGGCCGTATACCATTGTCCTGAGCAAGAAAAATGCCGCGCTGGCTCGCTTTGCCCTTAACGAACGTCGGAGTTTGAGACTCGTCCTGACAAAGGTAGGTGGATAGGTTACCGATGATCTTATCTGTGGGGTCGTTCTTAACAGGTGAATTGGGAGAAGTACAAATGTCTACAAATGACGCTAGAGCGTTTGCTGATCGAGTCTGCAGATCGATAATTGTTTCATTCTAAAAGACAAGGCGGAGTTGAGCATAGGATTACAAAAGATCATACAAATGAAAATCTATGGACGGACCTTTATACTTTGCGTCAAACCCTTGATCAGCGGAGATATTTTACCTGGAATCTCTCTCAGAGCCACAACGGCTGAAGCGACAGTTGCGTCCAATTGAGTATCAAAGATCACCCGGTCTTTTTCATACATGCCGATGACATCCTGTAATTTCCTGCGCCTGTCTTCCAAGCTAGCAATCGCCATCTTCTTAGAGCCTCGACCCACGAGTGGTATGAGGGCAGGGTAATCTTGATTAACTACCTTCAGCGCTGACTCGATGGTGAAATCGGAGGCGGGTAATTTAGGTATCTTCTCGGCTGGCACTTTTCCCAGACTGGCAAACGTAGCAAAAAGTCCTTCCGAGTCTTTCTTGATACCTGCTAGATAGGACTCCAATTCGGCATGAGTGATGCTTGGCCCGGTGAAAAGTGTTGAAGATCGTAGCTTGTTAGAGATCGGCTGTATGGCTTCAATCTGTCCCAGGTTGACTTCTGGGGGTTCACCGGAGGGCACGTTAGCGTAGTCCAATGCCCAATCCTCCAACATGATGGCTGAGATCATTCGAGGTAAAGCGAATTCCGAGTCCAGTGCCGTGAGTATTGCTTCAGTAAACAACCGGAGTTGATCAAGTCGAGTGAGCTTTGCCATGAGATGGCCCAAAGCCTTCGCGGCAGCTAACCGACCTCGCATAATGTCATCGATCGACACTAGGGACAGGTCCTGCGCCATGATCGATTTGTCGACATTGTGGATCAACTGTAAGTCTTGAGCAGCCGTGTATTTCGAGTTGGGAATCGCGGTAAAGAAAAGACCAGCGTCGAGTTTTTTGGTACGAGGTGTCGTGAGGAGTTGAAACCATCCAGCATAATGCAGACGAACGATGTCTATCAACATCTTCGCAGTTTCAGGCTTCTCAACCAGCTCATCGATCGTTGCGTTCCATAGGTTGTTTGAAAGCGAGCGGATGTCGGGGCGCTCCTCGACTAGCATATTCTGATACATGAGACATAAAACTCTCTCATCAATCCAAGATCCCAGGTCAAGATCGGGCATACGAAGGAAAACAGCAAGGGCTTTGACGACAGACAATCGAACGCTGGATATGGTGTGCCGGAAGAAAGGAAATAGACGCGGGATAAGGGTGGGTAGACTCCGACCGGCAAAACTGGAAAGTTGAGTGAGCACGGTGGGGTAGGTGATCAAGTTGGCTGAGGAGATTAGAAATTGACAAGACGTAAGCAACAAGTTCTGTACAAACAGGGTGTCTCATGTAAGCTTACCTAGAAGGTCCATGATGTTACCCACAGAGCTCGATAAATCATCTTTGGAACTGCCAAGCGCGTCCCACAAAACATCCAATAGTTCGGCCAACATGGTCGGGAGCCCTTGGACGATCAGATCCGTGACGGGTAGAAGAGCTCCAGAGGCAGCAGCTCGGACATCATCGTCCTGATCTCGCAGTCCAATCAACGAAGACTTTGTGATGATCGAAAGTAGGTTAGGACACGTAGTAGGATTGGAAGCTGGTTGACTGGTAGAAACGGATGGATCGGCAACGGGTTGATCGGATGAAGGCTCGTCTGACTTCATGATGGTCTCATCTTGAGCTTCAGTGGCTTTTGTTAACACGGGTTTCGATTCTTCGTCCTCAGTCTTGAGGCACGCAGATTGAGTTGGTTCCATAAAATCGAGCGTGAAGACGGTACGCAAGTCGTTGATTTTGACAGCAATCAGATACTTCATTCCTATGAGGCCGGCATGACGCACTTGCCACACATAACCCCTTTGACCAGGTAGTTTGGCGTTTTTCTGCTCAACCATACCACTGAGGACTTCCAAGATTTTTTCAAGACGGTCTCGATCCAGCCATTTCGCGACTAAGCTGATACCTTGAGCACCGGTCTCTCTCACAGGCGCCACCACTTGATCGCCCACATAGTCACCAAATCGATCCAGGCATAACATACAAATCAACCGAAGACCAAGATCTTCCATCCAAAGTTGGTGGTGATAATGGTTCAGGGCACGCGTCACTCCCACATGCTTACCGGCACCGAAGCCTTGAATCTTGAGAAGTGGAATGAGACCCAAGGCAGCACCGTGGCGAAATTCCCACTGAGAGGAAAACATATCGATCATGAGGACCTCGACAAACGAGGAAAAGGGCCATTCGCCCTCGATAAGCTGAAGCCGATGATCCGAGTGCGTTTTGTTTGCTGGTGTGTTAACCTCTCCCCCACCTGCTTGTTTGGCAGATTCGGCTGCTGCTCGGGCTTTGGCCTTGGCCCCAGGATCGATGATGACCATATTCTCCTTGGAGAGCTCAATCGAAGGCAAAGTTGACGAGGAGTGATCGGCTTGGGGTTCTGTCTTGGTGAGGGGCAAGGCTGGTACAGCAATCCGAGAGGGATTTTCACCCGGCAATGAGCCCGCTTTTTCAATGATGCGTAATTTTGCAGGTCCAGAAGTTGGTATCGCACCATTTTGCGGGGTAGACGAGGTGTTGCTTGCAAAAGTGGGGAGGGCGCTTGAGGTAGAGCCAGAAGAAGCCGCAGAGACATTACCCTTCCCAAATGCCTTCCGTTTTCGTTTCATTGCGTTTCGTTCGCGAGCCGACAGTCCTTCCAAGTTAGGTTCGGATGTGTCCGCAGAATGAGTGGTAGTAGCTGGAAGGGGAATGATTGTGGTCACAGGAGTTGATTGAGTCGTCGTCAACGCATCCTCGTCAGTAAAAGAGGGGCTTTGAGTGGAGATATGCTGCTGTCCATGGATGTCTGGGTGTGTGGAAGGCCTATCAGAATTCATTGAGTTGTTGTATGACAGTTGGGAGGTGGGCAGAACCGGAAGCGAAGGATGGAGCGGAGAACGCTCATCAGCGTCCGTCGGTGGAGGTGAGTGGGAGGCAGCTACAGGAGATTGGACGAGAGCTGAACCATTAGCACCGTCTTCGAGTTCTTTATTGACATCCATGCCAACTGAGTCCATATCGAGACCCCCGAAACAGCCTAGACCAAGGCCTAGCTTGCTTGCAACGTCGCGTTTGGCGGCCATTAAAGTTTCATGGGAGCGTGGATGATTTGATCGGTAATCAAATTCCTTGCCAGCGGACGATAGTAGAATGGTACCTTCACGTAGGACTGCATCTAGATCAAAGGTGTCGAACCTAAGGCCAACACGATTGGTGGCGCTCTTGATATCTCGAGGGTCAAGGTTGATAGGTTTGGAGTCCACAGGCGATTGAAGCTGATCGGAAGTATCAGTCTCACTGACGGATGGATCCCAGACACCGACGGCTTTGGCAATGGATTCCACTGCCTCCCCAGCAGCCAGTCGAGTTTCCCAGTTCTTCGAGCGTAAGTAAGGCAGGACACGACTGAGGAGATTGACGATTTCATTCCATTCGCCATCGATTCCTCTCCAATCAGGGATAGTGATCGAGGTAGCTGAAGGAGCGGAAGTGGCGGCCAGAGCAGAAGCATGTTGAATAGTCTGAGCCGCAATTTGACCGAGCTGACGAGCAGCAGTGACACGGACAGAAGGTGTTGATCCAGTGTCCAAGAGAAGTAAAAGACGGTCTAGCCTGAGTAGGTTGAGAAGCGAAGGGAAGCGTGAAGGTGACGGTCAAGAAAACACAGGTGAATGAGTATATGCGCTGTGATATCGATCAGGGTGGTGAAACTTGAAGTCAGAAAGTCAGATGAAGAAAAGCGGTTGTTAAGGATTCTAGGGTGATTTGATACATAACAGGCTAGGCTGATCTGTACTGTGACTTCAAAACAGTGGGGAAGGATGAGAAATTAGAATGAGATCACTGACCGAGTAGTCATGGTAGCAGCAGGCCCCGCAGCTGCGGACCAGGTCCGATCTGACACAGCAGATGGCGAAAAGGGTAGAAGAGACTAGTATAGCCCTAGAGCTTTGAGGGGATAAGGTAGGGGGGCTTTTGCTAATGACGGAGTTTATCAGTCAGTGAAAGACGGTATGGGTGGGGGGCGAATGTGTGACGTTAGAGACTAGGAGCGTGATACGTGTGTGTGTGGTGTGTGCCGATCGTGGACATGCAAGGGGGATCGAGAATAGGAATTGCAGATGACCGGGTGAAGGCGGCGAAGGCACTGGCTGCCNCCGAAATACTCCAGACCTTCGGTGGGAAGCCTAGTTGAATGCTGTGTTCAGGAGTGTATCCGCGGCTCTTGATCGGCGTACACGCCGGGGATCTACGTTATACCTGTAAGAGGCAGGCAAGAAAGAGGGACCGAAGATTAGCTGCTGGACTATAACCTCTCCCAATGCCCAGCGTGTTAGAGTGCTTGAAGGGAGGTGAGTGATGAGACGGAACTATGGAATGTACAGATTGGCTGCGCGGTTGTTGTTGATGGGGAAACGCTGAGGATACGCGAGGGAGAGCGCGCTCCAGAGAAGCGCGATTTATATAGCTAGCAGCCTGACTCAAAGGGGATGCACGCTTCAAGGGAGGTGACGACAGGCGCGGACCTCAGAACACTCAAATTGAATGGTGAAGATGGGTGAAAAGGGTTTAGTGTAATTTGGCACACGAGGGGGCAGTTAATGCAATTTGGCTAGTCGCTTTTATGTGTATGTTCAAGTCACCAGGATTCGAAGCAGGGGGTTTTGAAAAGGGTGTGAATCTCTTACGTTGTGTATGTAAATGATTCAACCAATGCAACAAATGTGGTTGAAGGTGTGTACGTGTAGATGTGGCCCGTGCCTGGCTGCGCTGCGGCTGTGTCAGATGTGGGCTTTCTTCGGCTGAGCTGTGGTCACCCACATGATGATTCTGCCTTTCACATGGTTGATACTTGAACACCTGTTTCACAGCTCACTCACATGCCGTATCATTCAATCTGATTCCCTTCGCATCCCTGGAGTGGTTCACTTCTTAATTCCTTCCAGCCGTCCAGCGTTCTGACTA
>MWRL01016816.1:0-21017 GCA_002157085.1 Melampsora occidentalis | reverse complement strand
ATCAGGGAGTGAAAAAGCAAACCCAGAAGACAATAGAGGCAGGAAAAAAAATCCACTCTAGAAGAATGATGAGCTTATGAATTTCAAAAGGGAAAAGTGTAGAAGGTATTCAATAGCTACACACTCGAAGACAAGTAGACCAGTCAGTGTGCAACTAATGGGGACTTGGAACCACACAGAACTAAAACAGGAAATGAAGTGAAGATGGGTAGTATCCTCAAAGCTCAATCCAAAAGGGAAAAGGAAAGAATAACAAAAGAGAACTGACATCTAATCAACATATGCAATGGAAATGTAGGAGGCAAGGTAATTAGTGTGTTAATAGCCAACCACATTCTTTGGAGCAATCAAAAACCTACAAGATCTTCTTAGAGCTCCGGTATTGAAAGGATGACAAAGAGGAGTGTTTGAGCCCTTGAAGGACAGATCCAATCAATCCATTGGTGCAGTTTTGTGTGTATGGCTCAAGTCTGTGATTATATCCTGGTGTTTTGTATTTCAGTGTGCAATACTCTATATTTGAGTGTTTGTGTTGAAGTGTCTGACTGCAGGTGGAGTTTGATTTGAAAGTGTTACCGACCCTCTAAGTATTCCAATCTGATCTGTAGACATACAAATTGTTGGAGTTGCTTGTTCTCCTCTTTGAACTGCAAACAAATCAAGGTTCAGGCCAACAACACTGCCCTTGTAGGTTTACCATCCCCTTGAGTGGTGCTGTCAGAGTAGCTTGTACGCAAATGAAGAAGTAAGGGCTAGACTTACTCCTCTGCCTTCCCTTGCATTATGTTTTTGACAATCCTTAGAAGACTGCCTATGGATTATTCAGTGACTTGATTTGTATCTGAACAAGTGGTTCTTCCTGGTTCCTTCAAACTACACCACTTGATCTGTAGTTTTTTTTACTTCTTCATTAAAGCAACAATATTTCCTTTTTTAGTGTTGGCATGGGCACAACCGCCTTTGGCTGTTCCTGTGCAAGAGCTCAGGTGCTGACAGGTGCTTTGTACCCTATAACCATACGACCCAGAAACATGTCCTGCTCTTCAAGGTACGCCTTTGAATGAAGTGTAACAACAATAGTGCAACCACGATTCACCCACAGGCCCAACCCAGTTGATGCACACATACGTAGGCGTCAAGAGTTGATAGTAAAACACCACTCCAGGAATGAATACCACAACAGCACCAATCTCTCTCATTTTATATAGTGCGTCACATCAAGACAGCTTAAACACTGGGTATTTTTTCAAAAGCTTAAAAGAGGGCCAGTTTTCAACTTTTTTGAGATTTAATTTCACTTTCTAAATGAGCTTATTGGCAGCTATTCAAAACAGTTTGGAAATTTTCATTGGATCAAATCCAAAAACGTTGAGAGATCACCAATGAACAAGTTTTTCATTTTTGACAAGTTTGAATTAAAAAATGAATACATTGGTTGCTTAGGTGGCACGCAGTTATGCGCAAGAAAAAGAACAAAAATAACAACTAATTTTACGGGTGTGAGGAGATTTTTCCAGATTTTTTGACACAATAAATGATGAAAGACAATGAAAAGAAGAGAAATCAGCTCATCAGCTAGTGGCCCTTTGATGAGATTGATACATGTGATCTGAGTTATCAGTGTATTTACTGATGTTATCACTGAGCCAGACAAAACATGTCAGCTATGATTCAGATGGCTTATGACTTGTAGAGGATGAGACTTAATTATACTTGAGTTTTTGTGGTCCAATTGATGAAGACAGAGGTCAGAAAATTGATCTTCCACGTGTGGTGGATGTAGTGTTGCAGTCCACCAGGTCATTCAAAATGCCGTTAGTTAGATAGTCAGATGTGAATATCGCGTCATGGTAATGTACATCTGATTATTCAAGTCCTTCATCGAGTCAACTCCAGGCATGATTGGGGTCATGAATCTCAAGTGATAGCGTGCTCAAGCGCTCAGGTTCAATTGAAGCAAACCCACACGTTACTGGCATCGGATCTGAAGGTGTCCTAGGAGGTGCCGGGCAGATTCCACAATTAGAAGACACGTATTCTTCTATATTGTCTTCAGATTCCAAGCTGCTTAATTGGTATGAGTCAACAAAGCGGTGAGGTAGTCCATCAATGAATTGTCAAGCCTTCCTCCAGGCATACTCCATCTCTTCTTGAAATTTGAAATTCAGCCTGGCCCCGCTCAAACACCAAAAGAAATTTGGTGTTTAAGCTGTTTTGATGTGACGCACTATAGTACTTCAGTGCTTCTCAATGCTCAATGTCCTATAAAGTGTGACCAACTGCTTTGTTTTGCACCCACTATTACAGCACTGAGGCCGCATACTGGAACGAAATCATACACTTCAACCCCTGACCTAGGCAGCAATGTCGCTTTTCTCACCTTTTTGGTGACAAAATACCCACCTGTGGAGCCTTCACATAACAGCTAGCAAGTTGGCAAAACCCACTGTACCTTGGCTTTAGTGAATCTCAAACCTAGACTATCAACCCACAAAGACCTCACAGAGACCAAATGTCGCTTTATTACCAGGTTTGGCGACAAAGTGGCCATTTATGCTCACACCAAAATGTCGCCCAATAGCATTTGCGGCACAAAAACACATTTTCCCTTGACAACAGCACCCCAAGGAAACATAAAATTGGGCTCCCCACCACCAGACAGGTCATTGCCCGTATCCCAGCCACACCTTCAGCAGTGGATGTTTCCAGACAAAATTGATACTAAAAGAAGTGAAAACAAGCAGAACTATTTGATTGTGCAAGAACACACTGAGGATATGTGTTGTGCCGTTCAAGGAAATCTCAACTCTCAAGTAGAGCAGAAGATTGTGCGGCCAATATGGAGCAGAGGATTAAGCAGCTTGAACACCAGACTTAAGGACAACATGTTCAAGGTCAGGTGCTTGTTAGCTTAACCCTGGCCAAATACCCTGTAATTCAGCTTGAACAAACCTGCTTTTGCTGCCACCGGTTGTGGATGCTCCTGTAGGCATTCTTCAAAATACGATATTTCCACACTTGTACTTGTATGTTGTTACTCTCTTGGAAAATGCAACTAACCAAACAAAGAGTAACAAATTGAATCACTTGAATCAAAGCTGGAACAACCACTGTGAATGATACCCTTGTTCTCGGCTCACACAAACATGGCCCCAAGTAGTTGACAATCAGAACATTACAAACAATTCAATGATTATGTTAGCACTTCAGACCAACGTTCAACTAACGATGCCAATTGACGCATCAGATAAAATAGTAATCATCAGCATCATAAACAATCCAGCCAACATTGACAATGACAACCTTGGCAAGCATGGCAGACACAATCTATAACACACAATTCATTATTTCAACACTTGGACTTGTATGTTGTTGATGCACCCACTGTGGTTGCGTTAACGACATGATTTAGCGTTCCCGTAACGCTAAAATCCCCACAGGTCCACTATGGGCCTGTTTCAGACCTGCGGTCCGTACGACCGCGCCAAAACTCGCGCTCTTTGTGTCCAGATCTATGCAAGCCAATGACTTGATTTATCGTAGGATAATCAGTCAACAACTGTAGTCTTCAAAACCTCTCAAGACCTCAAAACTCAAAGTGCAAACCTCAAGACCTCAACTTCAAAGTTCAAACTTCAGAACGCTCTGTGCTCATTTGCAATTGTTGTTCAAACTTTGATTTGTATCTGGCATTGCGTTCAAATTAATCATTGTAAAGTTGTTGACCGCGAGCAACACGGTCTCGATCTATGGGGACACAATATTGGAATATTAAAGAGGCAGTCAAAGACCAATTGGTCATAATCATGCCGTTCATCATCATTGTTTGACGAATTCAAAAGGGCATTGATTTGTCTTTTCAAGGAACAACTTGGAGCAGGTTTTGAAGATTGGGTTTTGGATGAATATTAAGAAAAGATACGATAATTTATTCCCAAATCAAACCACTGTGGATCTGGTTGCTTCACAGTTGTTTATTGTTGGTAAAGCAGACCAAACATCATCCCATAGTGGATTTCATGTGGTTACTAACTTTGGTAAAAACGCATGATCTAATTTTGCACTCAGGAATGCTAAATCTACGATAAATCACCCTCATGATAGTGGATGCTCTTATGTGCTTCAGAAACCATGAGACGTTGCCACTCAAGGTTCAACCAATGCTACCAGTCATCTAAATCATGAAACATTCAGTCGTTCTTTTCAACTCCCAGCTTTTCAAGCATGAAGGACACAAGCTGAAACTCATAACTTAGTATCTCAATGATTGAAGTTGTATGTTGCCATGCACTTGAAAACCAAAGATAAGCTACCAATCAAACACAGGGTGAACATTTGAACCACTCTCAACAAATTTGAAACAAACAATCCAATTCTTTCCCTGATCCCTGACTGATCAAACCCGCTCCCAAGCGGTTGACACTCAGAATGCAACAATTGATTCAACAGTTACATTTGCACTTGAGTTCAACATGCAAATCATCCTACCAATCAACTCGTTGCATAAATTCAAAAATATCTATACCATCAAACACTCAATCACTGTTCCAATGACAACCTCAGTGACCATGGCGCACCCAATCTAAAACTCTCAATTCAATATTTCCACACTTGTACTCCTATGTCGGTACTCTCTTGCAAAACCATGGGATGCTCCCAACCAAACAAAGAGTAACAAATCCAGTTGGCTGAAATTGCAATCATCTAACTCTTTGAACATTGAGTCAATGTTCATTCAACAACCCTGCCAGCCCTGGGAAACACAAACTAGAACTCACAATCGGATCGTTCAATGCTTGAACTTGTATAGTATTTCATGAGAGAACTACATGCAGATAAGATGACAGACAGAGATAGAAAGACCCACCTATAGCACACAAATGAAATGCAGAAAGGGTGAGGAAAACGCCCCTTTCCTGCTGTGGCTCTAGGTAGTCTTTATACAAGATTTGTTACACAAGTTTTATGTAATAACTGTGTAGACAAGCAATCAAGAATCTACGGATCCGAAGAGAAGGATAGACAACAAGTCAAGTATCAAAGGATCCAATGTCAAAGTTAGAAACAAATCAAGGATCAAAGGATCCAACAAGATCCAAGAGATGATCAGTAAAAAGGTACAAAGTAGACTAGGATGGTAAGCACACCTATGACAAGAATGCTACGGAATACAATGGTAGCGATAATGATATTGTGAGTATTCCAACACTAATGCGACTCAACAACTCATTAGATAAAGTTGCAATCATCTTGCAGTCAATGTTTCCATCAACAACCTTGGCAAACATTGCAAATAAAATACAGTACTTTTGATTTGATATTTCCGCAACTGTACTTGCATGTTGGTACTCTATTGTGAAACCATGAGATGCACCCACCAGACAAAGAGTAAGCACGTGAACAACTTGTAAACAAGGTAGAACCCAAACCTACCCCCATCAGTTGACAATCAGAATGTCAGAATCGTTGCAAAGATTACGTTTGCACTTGAGTTTAAGGTTCAACTAATGCTACCATTCAACCCAGTAGTTAAAATTGCAATCCTCTAAATCATAGAACACTCAGTCAATTTTTCCATTGACAAACTTGGGGAGAATGGCAAACACAAACTAGAACCCAAATAAAACATCTCTACACTTGGACTCCCACATCGATACACACTTGGAAATCAGTGAAACACTACCAATCAAACAGATAGTAACTAGGTCAACGACTTGCATCAAAGCTGGATCTACCCCTGTTTACGATTCATCTTGTTTTGGATCCCTCAAACACAGTCCCAAGTAGACTGGAATGTGATAATCCTGTCAACAATTATGTTTGAACTTGAGTCTATGATTCAACTAATGCTACTATCCAACTCATTAGGTAGAATTGCAATTGTCTAAATCACAGCACACTCAGTCAATGTATCCAATGACAACCTAGGCGAGCACAGCAAACCCAATCCCAACCTGGCAATTTAGTATTTAGACACTTGGACTTGTGTGTTGGTACTTTATCGTGGAGCCATGAGATGCTGCCAATAGAAATAAGAGTATCCAATTGTGTCACTAGGAAACAATGTGCAACAACCACTGCTAATTTTTTCTAAGTTCTTGGATCACTTGAACACGTCCTCTTCAGTTTATAATCAGAATGCAAGAGTTGTTTCAACAATTATGTTTGCACTTGAGTCTATTGTTCAACCAATGCTATCAATCACCTCATTAGGTATAATTTCAATTATCTAAATCAAGTACATTCATTCAATGTTTTCAATGTTGCCAATGACACCTTGGCGAGCATGGCGGACACCATCTATAACTCACAATCAATACTTCAATCCTTGCACACATGTCTTGTTACGCACCTGAGAGTCGGTCAAATGCTACCAATCAAACAAAGAGTAACCAACTGAGCCACTATCAAATCCAGACTAACCACAGCTAACGGTTTCCCTGTGCTCAGATCACTCCAAGACAGCCTCAAACAGCTGACAATCCAAGTGCAACAATCGAATCAACTCCAATGTTCTACCAATGCTACCAACGCACTGATTTGACAAGATTTAAATCATCCAATTCATCAAACCTTCAATCATTGTTCCCAACAACAAGCTTGACAAGCATTGCAAACACATCCTTGCACTTTTGCAATTCAATATTCCACCCCTTGAACTTGCATGTTGCTATACACTTGGAAAACAAAACGTGACAGATTAAGCACACAGTAAAGAATTCAGACACTTGGAAATAAGCTGGTCCAAACACTGCTCATGATATAAATCATTACACAAAAGCCCAATCATCAGAGTCCTAAACCTTTCAGTCATTGTCGTTTCTATGACCAGCTTGACAAGGAATGCAAACTCAACCAATCACTCAGAATGCAATCTTCCACAGCATGGAAGTTTATGCTGGTAATGGATGAAGAGTAAATGATTGAATCACTTGGATCAAATCTGCACAATCCACTGCTCTAAATTTCTCCGACTGCAAATCACTCTGACACAGATCCAAGTTGCTGGTTGCTGACAATCCAAAGCTCTAATTCCTTCAACAAACACATTTGAACTTGAGCTTGAGACTCGACTAATGTTACAAATTAAGGCATGGAACAAAATAGTGACCAATAAAAAAATCAGTCCATGTTTTCAATGACAACCTTGGCGAGCATGGCAAACACAATTTAGAACTTACAATTCAATAATGCAACACTTGGACTTGTATGCCATTGCGAAGCTGAAAAACCATCAGCCACTACCAATCAAAAAGCCACAAACCAATTCAATCACTTGGTGCAAACCTGGCCCAACCACTGCAAATAACTCTCTGATTACCCCAACACAGTCCCGAGCAGGCGACAATCAGATTACGCCAATTGACTGAATGATTATGTTTGCACTGGACCCCAACGTTCAGCTAATGGCACCAATCAACTCATAAAACATCCAGTCAATTTTCCCAATGACAACCTTGGTTAGCACAGCAAACACAATCCAGCACCCACACAAATACTTGAACACTTGGACTAGTATGTTGTTGCACACTCAAAACCCCATCACCCAATACCAATCAAAATGACAGTAACCAACTCAACCACTACGCTACACGTAAAGCTTGCACAACCACTGCAAATGACTTCCCTTCTCTTTGATCACTCCAACCCAGTCCCAAGCAGGTGAAAATCCGGCTTCAACAATGGACTCAACAATTACATTTGCAATTCAGCCCAACATTCAACCAATGCTACCAACCAACTGTTCAGATAAGATTGCAATCATTGAAATCACCAAAGCCTCAGTCAATGTCTCGCCAAAGAGAACCTTGTTTGGGATTGTAAACACAATTGATAACTCGCAATTCAATCTTCTCAAGCTCAGACTTGTACGTTGCCACGCACTCGATGAACCATGAAATGATACCGATGAAACAAAGTGTAAATGATTCAACCACTTGGATCAATGATGGTAATATTAGGAACAAACGACACCCGTTTGCACCAGTCCAATTACTTCAATGAACCTAGCCAGTGTTATGATCAGACACATACCATACCCACTGAGCAACATAAGTCTTTTATTGACTCAAGAAGAATAGACTAGATGCAGTCCAATGGTCCATCTCACCTATTACTCCACGTTCTCCCGGCCACTGAAAGAAGGCCTTATGCCTATTGTTGCACACATATCTGCTAACATACTATCATCAGAGCAAAAAAAAGCTGCACTCATAATTAGTCGAGCCAATCAACATGTTCGAGGCACATCAGACAAATGTGCAATGCAACAAGGCTTTGCCATTCCCTAGAGCAAAATAACTTACACAGCTTTGGTTCATCACAACACCTCAGTTTTTACATGCTTTCCATCATTTCCGCTCTTCCAAACACAGATTCGGGGTGTCTCTGCGTTTGGGCCAAATGTCCACGAGGTATGCCCTCTTGGCGACAAAGTGACCTTGCTGCAGCCAACAAGTCTCCAATTAGATCTCATATACAACACTCAAAGAGCACGGCAGGAATGTCGCCTGGATATATAGTTTGGTGACATTGCAACCCTTTGAATCATTCATTATCATAGGCAGCAATGTCGCCTAGAATCAACCATTGGTGACATTGCAGCCAGTGCAATGTATCAAACACAGCTAGGCGGAATCTCAAGGAGCACAGCTTCTATGTAGCAGCAATGTCGCCTCAAATGAAGATATGGTGACATCTGGTCTTTGACAAGCCACATGAGACTTGACACGTCTCAATGTCGCCTTGATCACACAAATGGTGACATCTGGTCGTATCAACTCACAAGGTATCAGCTTACGGGGTACTCATCACGTGGTGTTGTATTGACTCACAAGGTATTCATCAAGACATGAATGTTGCTTGAATTAACAAAAGAGCGACATTTGGCTGTAGGTAAGAACAAGCAACGCTGCAAACAGTCACAACAATATAGTAGAGATATGAAAACAAGAATCTACGTAAAAGCTACAAGTCTTCATCTGCTACAATTTCCTCAGAGAGTATCTTCTTGGCCTTGGCCTTTGGCTTACGAGCTACAGCGGTTTTTACTTGTACTTCTTCTGCACTTTCCTTTTGTTTATCACTATCTTTTACCTTGCCTTGTCCTTCTTGAGTGGGCTGAAAGGCCTTGTCGAATTCTTCTGATGCTGGAAGAATAGCTAAAGACTCCTTACGTTTCTTTGGAGGTAGATCAGGCCTTGGCATAGCTAAGCCGTTGATACCACGTGAGGGTTCAGGAGTGCTGGTTTCGTTATAGAAGTCAAGAGTGAACAAAGTTGACAAACTGGCATGGTTGAAATCTCGAGCAAAGATTGTCGTCATTTTCGGCCACTTGATGTTCTCCTTAAAGCCACCATTTTCGTCAAGGAACCGTTTCAGAGTGCGAAAAACGTGGTTGTCAAGGCGGTTCCATGCTCTAGCGCCGTATTTGTGAGGGCCTTCATTCTTGCTTTGACGTCGCACAGCCAAGATTGCTGCCAAGTTGATCAAGTGAGATGCATCGTGTAGTTTTTGTTCTCGAGCCGGAAGCCAAGTAGTAAACAGACCAGCAGTACCATAGAGTAAGAAAACAGATAAAGCTTGAAGTGATTCTCTTCTGAAGTTATGAACAGTTCGTCTATTGTCGGAGACCGCAGTAGAGTCTTCATCTTTGTTGGTAGTGGCATCTTCATTAGTGATGGAGCCTTCAATCGCATCAGCTGCTTTGTCTTCATCTTCTTTGTCTTCCATGATTTGTTTAAGACATGTCTTTGTTTTGAGATGAGCGCCCAACTTTTGCAATGCCTTCTTGTTCATACCTGATGCTTGAGCCTCCTCTAGCTCTTGGTTATAGACGTGAGATTCGTATACTAGAGTCATTCCAATGATTACCTGAAGGAAGCGGAGCTGTAACCAGCTTAGTCCACGTTGATGGACCTTCCTGGACCTAACCTCGTCGTCGTTAAAGGTTTTGTTGACCATGATTTGTTGATGGAGCCAGAGTAAAGTTTGAGACATTGGTACGTTTTTCAAAGACACAGCGTTGGGACCTTCCGTTCGGACAGTGATGTGAGTGTCGACAGAGTTGAAGGAGATGTGCTTGATGCAGTCTAAGAGAATAGTTTGAAGAGTGATAAAGGCGGTTTTGAGTAAGGCAGCCACCTTCTTATCCTTAGTCCAGTCATGAGAAGAGTCTGCGCGACAAGACATCACTTGAAGAGCACGGTATACACCATGCTTGCCAATCCAGGGGTACTTGGCAGATTCCTCAACAAGATTCCAATGAATTGAATCATTGTTGAGTAGAGGGTCTTGCTCGGATAGTTGGATAAGTCGAGGAGCTGGTAAGATAAGTGGAGAGGTCAGTATCCTGTTTTATTTAATTAAAAAGTTGTAGATGATGAAACCATCGAGAAAAGCTACATACCTCGTTTGATTTTCTCTACTATGTTCTTATCTTCAGCCAGCGCTTTCATGTACAGAACATGAGTTCGAATTGCCGTTTGGGCATCAGTATCCACCTGGCCAGTCTTGTCGTAATTCCAGCAGGTCACTATGGCTCGTACTCCAGGTCCCAAAGCATTACCCCAATTGAACACATTTGAAACAAGAGCTGAAGAGAAGTCGTGCACATAGGTCTTTTCCGCTTTGGTTGGCTCTTTGAGGAGTTCTATGTGGTTGAGAAAGAGAAAGACAGAGTTAGAAATGGATCTAATGTCGCTTTCAATACAGAAAAAGCGACAAATGGACCGATTAGGATGAGGAAGGTGACTGGATACTTACTTAAGAGATCCAAAGGCGCATTGTTATTGTAGAGGGTACCTTCAACACTCAATTGAGGTGGTCCACTCTTGGCCTTGGACTTTGCAGGAGCTGGTTGTGTACCTTTACCAAGGTCAGCTACCGAGATCTGAGGAGGCTTCGATGAGTTGTTGGGTGTAGCTTCTGATTCAGAGTCATCCTGATCGTCGTATAAATGAGCAAGCGGGTTGGCGGGTTCCTTGATGAGTGCTTTGTCTACTTCAGACTCGAGAGAAATATAGCTGCGAGCTTTCTTCTTGATGATAGCTTGGTCTGTTGGAGAAGACTGGGTCAGTACAAGTGTGAATTGATGGATGTACTTCACCGTTACGTACCTTCATCGTCAGATTCACTAATTACTCTCTTAGACTTCCTAGCAACAGGGATTCGAGTTGGGCGTGGGAGGATTGCTGAAGGTTGGATCGTGATTTCCTTTGAATCACCTACACAGAGTTCGTTGAATCTCTTCTCGCTGGCTATGACTGATTGATTGATCACCTCCATTTCATTCTTCCAATGCTCCATTTGACCTTCAAGAATGCCTTCAGGGTCGATTGCTGAGAGAGCTGCAATGTTGGCCTGATTATCTAGATACATCTTCCTGACTGCAATACGAGATGAATGGTGAGAATCTTCATTACTTTGTGTATCAAATGAATGATAACTTACATAATTCGTACTGCTGTCGAGCTTTCTCCACCTCTATCTTTTTCTCGATTGCTCCAGGTGTCAAGTCAAGCTCCTACATACAAAGATTGATGGTAGTCAGTAAATTGCACAGCATCTATCATATTCGAGATGGGTATTACTTACTTCAACTTTTGCTTCTTTCTCTTCCTCCACCCCTTCATCAAATCCGTCCTGGCCCTTGGATCAAAGGTGTCCAAAAGGTTAGCATGGCATCAGCCTCGCATCCATGATCCAAAGGCAGATATTCAACTTACCTCCTCTGCCTCAGACACATCACTATCGGTGGTTCCTTGTTTGTGTGTCTGTGAAAGAAGTCAGACGAGTTAGTCTCACAGATCAGTTTTTTTGAGTTGGATGACAGTACCTACAACTTCTTCGTCATCTGAGTCATTGCTCTTCACACTCTCATCAGGGTTGCTTGAATTGTCGTTTGGCTCAGATTTGTTGTTGGGTGCCTACAAAGATAGTAATCCATCAATAGCTATATGATGTAACCTGAATCATCCTTGTATTACTTACATCCTCCACCATATCATCATTATCAGTTGTGGTCGCTTGTTGAGTGTCCTTTTGTGTAGAGTCCGATCAAAGATAACAAAGTCAGAACAGTTCACAAACATGATTAGCATACCAATCACTCACTTTGTTCTTAACCTCAATGTTTGCCAAGGTACCTGAAGGAATAGGAGGTGGGTCTTGGGTGCTTGACTGAGGTAGCTAGCCATGAGTTCGCAGGATGAAAGGTTGCAGGGATACAGATCGATGAAAGTGAATCAAAGTCAGTAACAATCCGTGAAAAACAGAAGCTAAAGTACTTACCAGTTCTCTTTCTCCAGGTACAGCATCCAAATTAGGTACCACCGGGTCCAAAGGATCGATTGCTGACTATACACAAAGAAAATATGATTGATTAGTGCTGAAGAAATAGAATGATGTATGATGAACTCACTGGTTTGTTTGAGAATTCCTGAGCAAGCTCTTCAATGACTGATCTGGTTTGTTTCTGTGGAGGTTATACGAAAGGAAGGTAGTTATGGTAAGTGGCTAGCGATTTTGATATGAATGAAAGCTGAGTGGACAGCTACTGACTTTACTGGTATCTATGTTTGTTTCGATTTGACCCAAGGGCGTAGCTGAGTTGTTGTTGGACTTGTGAGATGGATGGGTTGAGTAATGAGATCATGATACAAGAAATTCGAGTTGGTGGTGTTGTGAATGATGATTTCAAAGTGTGATGAATGAGTAGGATTGTCAGTTATCAAACATCTGTGAAAGGTGTGCAAAGGATGATTACTTACTTGTGACATTTTGATTTCTGATATAATCTGGTATAGATCGGACCGATTGATTGTTTCAAAGACAGAACACAGAAGAAATGGATATATTGGATCGGTTTTGGATTAAATGAGAAGGATGTGAAGGGCCTTGAGGTATTTTCGATAAAGGTGGGTAGGTTAACTTGTGTATAATGACGAGTTGAGATAGATTTGGAGGACACTGATATCATCAAAGGTAGGATGTGTGTGTGTCGCTTTGCTTCCATATCAAATGGGGTGTGACCGTGTGATACAATTTTGGGATCGAAAGGCGTTTGTCATCAGCCTAGGTTTCAAATAGGTTACATACAAGGTGGATGTGGTATGTAAAGATTACACAGACCGGTGTCGGGTGTGTAGCTGCCTTTCACACGGTGTACAATCTGTCCTCGTGATTTATCCTTGGATGACATACTGACATGTTCAAATGAATGTACGCATGTCGCCAGATAGTGTCTTTTGGAGACAATCCGTCTGGGAATTGTTTCACCATGAATGTCTCCAAATGGTATATTATGGTGACATCTCTGCTTGTTCTTGACTGAGAGTCTTGCATTCAATGGGTTGATAGATTCCATCCTATATGTATAAGGACATTGTGTAGGTGCAGAGTTACCCCTTTAAAGATACAATACCAGAAGGTGAATCCAACAATTGTTAATGCTGCAGATGGTCCAGTGGCGGATTGACAAGCAAAGAAATGGAATGCAAGATGTGGTTTGTGATACCCAAACCCTAAAACCCCTGAGTATGCAAGCAAACAAAAGAATTTCACCTCGACTTGGGGGTTAGACTTTGGATTCTCAGGACTGTGAATGAAGGTCTTTACCAAGCAATAAGTATTGCATGTTGATGGTTGTATCAAGAAGCCCGTAGCTGATGCAATACAAAGTTATAAATTACCTCTCATGTGTGACATGTGTTGTTAGTTTCCTGACATTGAGGCGTCAGGGCACCGGTATCATACTCGACAGGATGACTACCAAAGGAACAAAAGGTTATGTGTGAGTCAATAAAAGACACAGATGGATATGAGTGTTAGTCATGTCAAACTTGATAAAAACCCTTGGGAAAAGAAGAGAGCATTGGTCTATTCTTATTATTCAAAGCTTCAAGTACCTATCTTGATGATTCAATCCACCTTGTTGAGGTTACCCCAAGTAACTAGTTGATCATCAGCTGAACACTGCACTGCAAATGCAATGTCAAACAACCATGACAGTATGAAAGATGTAACTCTGCACATTTTGCCAGATCTGTTGCCCAATAACCATTGAGAGTTGTATACGGTGGATATGATGATCTCAACTTTTGAAAATCAGTTCAACATGGAACGAAAGAATGACTCATGATGTTGGTAGTGATTGTCGTAAGGTGGCTCTAAGCACAATGTCAACCCAACCTCCTTGACCCAGGCATGCCTAGGAACAATGAAATACATTGGCATTTGCACACTCAGAAAAACATTGACATTTACGCTGAATACACCTTTTGACCTTGTCACAAAAGTCATGTTCAGAGTATGTTGTTTGTTCACCTGCCTTCAATGTGATTGAGACCTTGTCAAAAACCCAAAACAACAGGTCGCAGCAGTCATTTGACCACATCATTCTATTGGTCTGATAGTCCCAGCACAGGATTTGACCATGGTGGTCAAGTTGTAACCAACCACAAGAGGAATACCTGTTCCTCTTACCTTTACGTCTTTCTGTTTTCTGATTTCTTTTATCTCAACCTTTAGGTCAGTTCTCTATTGTGTCGTTGTTGACAAGCCAGAATCTTAGTCTGATCAACGTACCCTGAGACCTCAGGTGTGTTCACTGTTGAAAAGGATCAACTTCATTTATTTGTCTGTTACCCTTTTACCGCGTGCTCTTCACGATTCTCTTCAAGCTTGCAGGTCAGTTCTTTATTGTGTCTTTGTTGACAAGCCAGAATCTTAGTCTGATCAACGTACCCTGCGCCCTCAGGCATATCCTCTGTGTCTTTTGACTAGCTTCTTTGGCATTATCTTCCAAGATCAGAACTGCATCCTTTTCGAGGCACTCATAACCTTTACAAACCATGTTGTTGAAAATGTCCAATCTGAAAAAAGGACCCCTACACTGTGGACACAAGCCCAATTTGAATGAAGCCAAAATTGATGACTGACCTTTACAGACACCTGAAGCAAATCACTTCAAAACTATGAAGGGTTGATATTTGATCCCAAGGAGAGGTCACAAGAAGTGGCAAACAAAATGTGTCGACCAGTGGTACAGTGTTCAACTGTCAAGTCGGTATCCCCAGATAAACTTGTGGGATGACAGTGATCAAACAGACTTGACAACACCCGCCTTGAGGAGATAAAAAGAATGTCAAGCTGAGAAATGTAATGAGCTTGCGGCTGTGCCGATCATGAGTAAGGTACCTGGGTTCATTAGCTCCAGTAAAGGGCAACTGCGTAAGAATTCAGAGTACACCGGTGTGACTGGTCAGAACCCTTAGAAAGGGAAAAGAAATATGCTCGCAGCCGCATGTTGACAAGCCCAGCACTGAGACAACAGATAAAAAAAGTAGCTACGCTCAGTGACCTAAAGACATGGTTAGCAGACTCATTCTAATCCTAATATTGAACATGAGCAACAAGGCAAAAAGACATAAGAACAAAGCATACAAACCTTTAGAAAGGTAAAATAAATTTTCTCTCAGTTGCGTGTTGCCAAGACCAGTGCTGAGACAATGGTTGAACAAACGAGCTACACTCACTCACTCACTAACGTAACGGCGTAGCTAGAATGAAAACAACTAAATAGGAGATAGAAGTAGAGGTAAACACACACAAACAACTTGAGCGTAGTTCAGGAAATAAAAGAAGAGAAACATAGAAATGGTTTGTCAAGTACAAATATGAGGACTCAAGCATCAAAAGAAAAAGAAACCACATGAATTAACCAACCCCTACATTCAATTTCACATCCAGAATTAGCAAAGACTTGACTGTCCCACAAATATATCCAACAAACTGCAAACTTGTGCATTGAGCAGCAGAAATTGATATGTTGAAGTCAAAATAACCTAGTCAAGTTCAATAGAAAAATAAGATTGACAAGCTGTACATCAGATCAGTGATGTCCATAATAAGAATCCTTATGATAGAGGTGAGAAATTTACAGATTCCCCCAAAGACCAAAGCAATCATCATGTAGTACTACACACATACTTATTCAATAAAAGAAGAAAAACAGTACCATATTCCGGCACAAAAACTGCACAATACCTGTTTATATCAGAATATCACTATGGAGGATCCAAAGGTTTGTGAACACCGGATCCTTGCACCAATTGTGTATAGTGAAAGCCGTGGCAGACCATTGAGTCAACCTGGGGTAGCAAGTCCACTGACCGGCGCAATCCACTGACTCAACATCAAATGATCAAACAGGACAAGAGCTTCTAGTAAGAATCACACATCTCACCAAGGTGCTGACCTCAGTTAGTTGTGTTTGATTTGCCAACCAATGACTGAAACATGCACAGAATGTCCCCAACTCACTCAAAATGAGGACATTCTGCCCATGATGCGTAGGCAGAAATGTCTTCCACAAATCAATCCCGGCAACATTCATGCGCAACAATCCTACTTCTGACCGCACTTGACTTGGAGGCAAGGAAGTGCACCTTGCTCAGCCGCACCTGCACTTTGATGTACCTTGATGCGCGCCCGCACGTGGAAGACACATGTACGCAGCACTGATGCCAACCCTATTTCAAACCTAGTATGACCTACTCTGATGAGACTCAAAAACTTTAAAGCCTCCATCTCCGCACTTTCTCCACCTTGCAATATTGACAATCTCACCATACATCTTTTTATCCGTCAGACTTCAGATCCACACACCCTTACACAAACAAGAATCTCAACGTGCGTACTCCACACCTCGACACACAACTCAACCAACACGGGATGTCACCAGTAGGTCACAATTCTGTCACACACCTTACACATACCTTTCACACGCCCATGACGTCTGAAAACACTTGTCTCATTCTGTCCACTCACCCACATTCCGCCATTGCGCTGCCTCCTCCTACATTTGAATCTCAACGCACTTACAGTCAAGCTCGCCAGCAAATGCAAATGTCACTTCAGCTCCCAAACATGACTCAACACCCTCTGTCATCAAAAATGTAAGTAATCCACACTAGTCACACACACTAATAGGCTGTGCATCTGAATGACTTTTTGATCCCTGGGACTACAGACAGCAACTGAGTCAGTTCTCGACATCTTGTCACGAGATTTCGTCCAACACGGGGTACGTGTTCAGCATCAGACAGCTCAAATGTCGCCTGAAATCAACTAATGGTGACATTTGATCCATCTTATCTGCACCTGCATGTCATCATGCAGTCAGCCCTCAACGGCGCACGTACCACACGTTCCAGCTTTTCAAAGGAAAGTGGCAAAGAAGTGCAGGTAAATAAAATGTCGCCACAACCTTGTATAAAGCGACATATTTACCATTTGCACACTCTAGCAGGCGGACAGCAACCTTCCACCACCCAATCCGTCCGGCACACCCATCAGGAAACCACCACCATTCAAAGTATGTGTCTGAACCAATTGTCGCTATTCATCTAAATATGGCGACATTGCCTCACATCCAGATTGCCCATTTGAACATCTATAGACACCATTCCTCGAAGACATCACCGACACTCCTTTACCATCTGATATCACTCACATTACTCCAACACCACAGTACAACACCGTTAATGTTGTCATACCACACCTTGGACATCTGCGTAAGGAGAAAGGTGTAAATGAAAATGAGGAGACAGATGTACGTGACTGTGACTTGGAAAATGTGAATTAATAATTTTTCTCACATACTTCATCCTCATCCACAGGAGACATCAGAACCTCTCCCAGACTCCGGCAAGGAAGAGTCTAGCTCGGCGGAGGTAAGCATTGTTGTGACCACATCACTTTACTTCATTTTGTTGAACCCCATTCCTGTAGACCCCCAATGAAAGCACAACAGATCCAGAAGAAGGCGAATCCTTGGAGGAAGGGACTGAACAGGAAGACGGGGAACATTCATCTCATGAAGGTGATGACCATGACCTTGAGGATCAGGATGAGGTGTGTTGATCATTGTGTTAGTGTCTATGATGCCCTGCTGACTTCTACTTTCTGTGTGCAGGTTCGGACACAGCCAGGGTCTGACTTTTGTATCCCTGAAACTGAAGTGGATGTAAGTGTTGTCACCTGTCAGATCCATACTGGCACACTGACCGGGACTGCTTGCTATATCCAGGAGCCCTCTGTCCCTAAAGGGTCCATTGCCACACGCCAGGACATGATCACGGCTAAAGGCATAAGGTTTTTGAAGAAGGAGGTAAGCCCGCAGATCACACAATACTACTCAGGCGCTTGAACTGACAATGATGTACTCATGAGGACTTACAGAGTAATAGAACTAATGAACGGACTGTTGAGGTTGAAAAGGCCAGACAGCAGTACGAACTGTGTCAGTCTTCAGTTCTTTTGAGCTTGATAACTGTCTTGAATTGTCAACATCTCACAATGGACTCACAATGTTCTTTCTGTAGGCAAAAAACTGTACTTTGACACAAAGAAGAACATTGAGGCACTCTCTGCTGTGTACCCTGGAGGGATGATCCAGGCTCAAGTCAACCACTTCAAAAAGGAGCTAGAGAATATGTATGAGTCTGTGGCTGCAAGTGAACTGGCCTTTAATCAGTTGTGTGTTGGCGACTCCAAGGAGATTACCATTCAACCATCAGTCTACCCACACCCTTGCCCCCGCATCCCAGTTGCCAGGAAGTACAATCGGACCAAGTCCCCGTCGGATGATGATTGTAAGTCAAGACGTCATTCACAATGTCATGTACGCCTCCCTGACTCCCTCTTGCCTCAGCGGACTCCTACTCCCGCGCTATTGAGAAGAAGTCGAAGGCATATCTTGACATTGAGTGTACAGTTAGTCCAAAACGCGGCAACAAACAGTCCAAGAAGGCTCCTGCACCTTTGTCTCACCTATACTCTGACCCTGAGGACGAGTCTGAAGCTGCACCCGGATCCAAATCACCTTTCACCCGCAATGTCACCATTGAAGTATCTGACTTGGTTGATGCAAACAAACAGGCTGTCAACGCCAAGAAGAAGGCATTAAAGGAGGCCAGCACTGAGCCTGCTTTGGAAGGTACCCTCTACGATCAAACAATCCCAATACAACTTGACAGTACGTATAACTCCACCTTTTGTCAATACTCTATCAATCTCTCTTCCTTCACCTCAACCTTGCTTTTTTCCCTCAGTGTGTCTCCAATGTCGCCAAGTCTGCATTTTCAGCGACATTGATTCTTTTTTGTTGACCTCTCACTCATTACTCAACCCAATTGCTATATGATGTATACTGATTTCGGAATGCTTCATTGCTGGTCCACAGAGTTAGTGAAGGGCCTCAGTCTTGAAGAGCTCAAGTATATCAAGAACTTTGCTGGTCAACTTACTTCGAATGTCTTCAACTGGGGAGAAACCCTTGGACCCGGTGTGCGGGCTATTGTTCACTGTTGGAAGTATGACAACATTGGGCAGGTGGACAAGGATGCTCAGACTGCGATACGCACTCACATCATCTACTTGAAGGAGATGGCAGAGGACAAGGAGATAATGGAGAAGATAAAGCGTGGTAAGTTTCCCTGGCTCATCTGTGTTACCTGTGATACTAACTGTGGTTGTGCAGCTCCGCGTTTGATACAGTTGTCAGAGCAGGATCCTTTCTTCACGGCAGACTCTATCTATTGGAACGTACTTGAGGAGTCCACCTTGTACTCTTGGACTGGTAAACACGGTGTCTATCGCGCTCTTGAAACTATGTCCTGCCGCACCGACTCTTCTCACGACTGGACAAAACATAATAAACTTCGTGCCCTGTTGAAAACTGCTTTCGCCACCTTACAGACTACACTACTAGATTGTATCAAACACATTTCCTTTAATTCTGTCAATGATGACATCAGGGTCCGGACTGAAGGTCCTAATGCTGTGTTGCCAAAGAATGTTCCAATGACTCAGACTGTGGGATGGCTATTCCAGCAAATTACTATCAACAAGGTGTTCAATGACGATGAGGTTCAAAGTCGAAAGGTGCATCAACGGGGTCTAGCTTGGCTCCAGCGACGATTTTTCCAGGTTGTGATTGGGATGACTCTGATTTATGAGTCACATTTCTACAATCAAGAGCTTGAGGAGGCTTCAGCACAAGGCATTGCTAAGAAGGCTCTTCAAAAGCTCAGCACCAGTTTGAAGACCCGAACTTGCTTGAAACAATTTCTCAACGACAAGGACGACAACGCCGAGCCTTCCAACGGCGCCGTCACCAATCAAGCTTCTGACGATGGAGTAGTCTCAGACAACCGCCGGACTGTCCACAACTTTCGTCGCGAGGCCCTTCAAGCACTATCAGTCTTCCTCCTCTACGGTACTGCTGGCCTCTTCACCGCATGGCTTCCGGCACGGAATCAGTCGCTTCACGATGCATCCTACCTGATCAATCTTGGTGCCATCCTTGCTATTAGGCGTCAGGCAAAGGCAAAAGAAGACCCGCACGTTTACGGATGGAGAGCGTGGAATCGTCTTGATCAGCATATGTTCCGCACATTGAAGAGGTTTATTAACCGTGATGGCACGTTCAAAGATGACATCCAGTGGCCCAAAATGACCACCTACTTTGCCCGCGACTTTGATCACGCCTCTCTCTCTCTCCTATTCACCCTTGACCTCTATCACGAGATTCATGGTCCAGAGTCATCTCGCGGCGTCAACGGTTTGGTCATGCCACGTCCCGATCCTCCACCAAAAAAGCGCAAAGATGATCCTCTTGCCCTTCCTCCGGCATCTGAAGCCCTTCGGAAAGTATTCACCGGAACTGAAGGTAAGACCGTGCCTTTGGGACAAGGTGCTGGGGGACTGTACCCGCCTGAGGTCTACAAGAAAGATAATGCTGTGAAGAAAAGACGGCGTGCAAGTGAAGCAGTTAAGAGTAAATCTGCTAACGAAAACGTGACTGATGCCGGTCCCAAGAGGAAGAGAAAGTCTTTGACCAAACTCTCTGAATCAATTGTAGCTGATGAGGATATGTGAATTGATCATTTTGCTTTGTCATAATCATTGTAGACCTTGTTATAGTTAATATTTCTGTCTTATGCCTTGTCTTC